>CAUYNB010073107.1:0-85019 GCA_963574225.1 Lagothrix lagotricha
CAGCCATTGCCTTTGAAAGTACCTGAAACCTGTGAGCTGGCCCCACTGTTGTTGGTGCTATTACCACCTCCCGGGAAGCAGGACTTCTGGTCCTGCTCAAGCTCCCCAGGCACCTTTGCTTGGGCCATGCTAGAATGGAACGCATGGCTCTCCTCTGACACCCATGCACCCATCCCACAGAGCCCGCTGCCCTCCAGTGGGTTGACTTTTGAAGGATGTATTTTTTAAACATTAGCCATATGCAGAAAGTTGAAACTGGATCCCTTCCTTACACCTTATACAAAAATTAACTCCAGATGGATTAAAGATTTAAACATAACACCTAACACCATAAAAACCCTAGAAGAAAACCTAGGCAGTACCATTCAGGACATAGGAATAGGGAAGGACTTCATGACTAAAACACCAAAAGCAATGGCAACAGAAGCCAAAACAGACAAATGAGATCTAATTAAACTTCAGAGCTTCTTCACAGCAAAAGAAACTGTCATTGGAGTGAACTGGCAACCTACAGAATGGGAAAAAATTTTTTGCAATCTACCCATCTGACAAAGGGCCAATAACCACAAACTACAAAGAACTTAAACAAATTTACAAGAGAAAAACAACCCTATCAAAAAGTGGGCAAAGAATATGAACAGACACTTCTCAAAAGAAGATATTTATGCAGCCAACAAACATATGAAAAAAAACTCATCATCACTGGTCATTAGAGAAATGCAAATCAAAACCACATTGAGATACCATCTCACGCCAGTTACAATGATGATGATTAAAAAATCTGGAGACAACAGACGCTGGAGATGATGTGGAGAAATAGGAACACTTTTACACTGTTAGTGGGAGTATAAATTAATTCAACCATTGTGGAACACAGTGTGGCAATTCCTCAAGGATCTAGAACTAGAAATGCCATTTGACCCAGCAATCCCATTACTGGGTATTTACCCAAAGGATTATAAAACATTCAATTATAAAGACACATGCACATGTATGTTCACTGTGGCACTGTTAACAATAGTAAAGACTTGGAACCAACCCAGATGCCCATCAATGATAGACTGGATGAAGAAAATGTGGCACATATACACCACGGAATACTATGCAGCCATAAAAAAGGATGAATTCATGTCCTTTGCAAGGACATGGATGAAGCTGGAAACCATTATTCTCAGCAAACTGACACAAGAACAGAAAATCAAACACCACATGTTCTCACTCATAGGTGGGTGTTCAACAATGAGAGCACACAGACATAGGGAGGGGAACATCACACACCGGGGCCTGTTGGTGGGTGGGGGGAGCTAGAGGAGGGATAGCAGGGGGAGTGGGGGGATTGGGAAGGGCTAACATTAGGACAAATACCTAATGCAGATGACGGGGGGATGGATGCAGCAAACCACCATGGCACATGTAAACCTATGTAACAAACCTGCACATTCTGCACATGTACCTCAGAACTTAAAGTATAATTACATAGATATAGATAGATAGACAGATAGATATAGATATATATATGATCATGCATTAGCCTGCCCATCTCCTCTAGTTCAATGGTTTTCCTAAAAGAGATAAAAGGAGTGAACTAGATGTTACTGAAGCAGTGGAAATTTGAACACAGGGAGTGGGTGACAGAGAGGCAAAATTTTTATTTGGTTCCAGTGCTTTTGTAAGATTTACCAGTCACTGCCCACCAACATCTCAGAATCACAGAATCACTTCCCGGCCATCTCTGCCTTCCCATGTTCCAGCTGTCACTCCCTCCCACAGCATGGGGCAACCCCTGCCACTAAGCCCCAGAAACGCTGAGGCTCCTCTCTGCTTCTAAAAAAGCACGCTGCAAGTGAAAAGGCACACGGCACTAAGAAGTACAAAAATCCATCCTACAACTTGTTTAAGCAAAGTAAGTTCTGTAAGAACCCCGAAAACAATGACTGGCAAGGGAAATGCTGTTATGGTTGGCATACTGGTAGCAGACAAAATTATGTTGTTTGAAACTCGCCAATCCAGTAGTACAAAGAAAACTGGGGGAGAGGTATCCTGTTTCTAATCTATTCTGCCTTCCTTAAAGAAAGTACTTAGGATCAGCTGCCCTGAGGGCAATTGGAGACTTGTTTGGTAAGAAGACCAGTTTTGGCAACAAGGTTAAAGTTCTAGTCGAGTCAAAGTGCCCAGGTTACTATGGTAAAGCCTTTTATGGGGCAGGAGTTGTCCATGATGTAATGTTTCATAGGAAGGTTTCAGGGAAGCACCAGGAAATGCCAGGTATCTTCTCTCCCTCCCTCAACTGCCCAGCTGTCTACTCTGCCAGCCCCCGAGAGCCCTGAGGAGCAAAACCGCCCCCAGGAGGCACCCTGCCCTGCAGGACACGCCAGCTGAGCTTCTGCCCACAGGCATTCCCTTCTGAGCCCCTTCAAGTGAGAGGAGGAAGCTGGGCTGAGTGTCAGGCCTTGTCATTTCAGACAGCACACAGACGCCCTGCGGTGATGTCACCAGCCACCCGAGCTCAGAGATGTCAGATACCCGCAGCCCAATTCATCATGAAGCTGGAAATATGACAGTCCTGGGAGGAACACCAAGAGACAGGCAGAGCCCATGTGGCTTTGTCAAATGAAGAAAAATAAAGGCTGGAAGACTGTTTCCATAGATATGCTAATGAATTTTGAGATGGGAAGAAAGAGTAACCCTGATTTTAGATGGAATTGCTACCAAATGTCCTCAGATCTAGTGCACAGCACATTCCCGACTACATCACGACACTCCAATTGGGAGTCTATGGAGCTCTGATAGCAAGGGCAGAATCGCTTTCTTGAAAGCAGGAACTAGACCAGAGAGTGTTTCATGAAGTATTTTTGTTAGCCCTAAAACGCTGTGCAATTCTAGGAGGGCAAGAGTGGGTTCAACGCAGCAATTGTCTATAGACCACCAGCCCCGAGTGTGCCACCACACACAGGCCCATGGAAGAAACAATGTTAAGAAACACACCACTTGTGGCATGAAGACTCTTAAATTCTAAGGAATAATTAGACAAAGACAAAGATGCTATAAAATGCGGAGCAAAATGTCAGGGTCGGTGAGAAGCCCCAGGTGTTGCAGGGATTAAAGAAGACAGAGATCCCATCAGGTGAATGGGGATGAGGAAGGCTTTTAGCAAGGGCCTTGCAGGACAGAAGTTTAGAAATTCTCTCAAAAAACAGAATTAGTGAACAGACGGGTGAATTCCAGCATTTGGGAACCACAGAAGGCCATAAAGACACAATCATGAAGGGGCAGGTATGAGGGGATTCATCCACCCATTCATTAGTGAATTCTGCAGTTATCAAGGACCTGGTACGGACCCCGCATGGCTCTAGCAGCCGAGGCAAAGCGGTGAATGACATGACTGCCAATGCCCAAGCATCAGGTCAGAGACGCATCCGTGGGAGGTTTCGTGGAACACCGCAGTCCAGGAGGTGATGGGATGACCGTGGCTGCGTGGCATCTGGATGGGGGGTCAGGTGTGTGCTCGGTGAGTCACACTCACGCTGAGAACTGCAGATGGTGGAACCCACTCTGGGGGAGGGAAAAGCCCGCACAGGGCCTGAAGCGGGAATGATTGCCTGTCTGCAGGAAACCAGTGTGGCTGGAACAGCGGAGGGGAGGGGAGGGGCTCAACGTGAGGACAAGGAAGCTACTGAGCTGTGCCCGCCAGGGGACAAGCTTGGGTTTTATCTTGGAAAGACAGTGCTGGATGCTGAGTGTGAAGGACCAGGATGGAAGCAGGGACTCCTGGGGGAAGCCTTTTCCACAACTAGGGCAAGACACCGTAACACCATGCACAGGTGAGGCCGTGGTGGGCACGGAGGGAAGCAAACGCTTGAGGATGCTTCCCGGGTTCGAACCGGCAGCTCCTGCTTGTGGTCTTGAAATGAGCCCGGAAGAAGGAAAGAGAATGGCAAAATTTTTGCCTTAAGCAACTGCTGGGGCTAGTTTGTGAGATGCATATGCCTGTGTGAGGGCAAGTTTACAAAGGAAATTCTATTTTGACCAAATGAAGTTGGCCAAGATACACAAACACACACACATACACACACACACACACAGTTGGGAAAGAAAAAAATGGAAAAATAAGGCAGTAGCTGGAAGAGGAGGTGGGGTAAGCTTTTTTATTTTTTAATTTTTGAGATGGAGTTTCGCTCCTGTTGCCCAGGCTGGAGTGCAATGGCACGAACTCGGTTCACTGCAACCCCTGCCTCCCAAGTTCAAGCAATTCTCCTGCCTTGGCCTCCCGAGTAGCTGGGATTATAGGCATGTACCACCATGTCTGGTTAGTTTTTTATTTTTATTTTTAGTAGAGACAGAGTTTCACCATGTTGGCCAGGCCGGTCTCAAGCTCTTGAGCCCAAGCTCAGGGCAGCATCTGTACAGGTGATCCACCTGCCTTGGCCTCCCAAAGTGCTGGGATTACAGGCGTGAGCCACCGCACTTGGCCAGCTTTTTAATCTTCAAATCAGAACTACTGGAACCTTTTTATACATTTCTCCCCATTCAAATACAGTGGATAAACCAGAAATGTAAATCACAATTCATAACCATTTCTGATAGAAAAAGGAGAAAGAATAATTATAAGAAAACCAAGAAATTCAAATTAAAACAATAATGAGATAATTTTTTTAACCAAACAGAGTGAAAAAAATTAAAATGTCTGTAATACCCAATGCTCATGCAGATGTGAGGAAATGAGCACTTCCATGATCTTTTGACAGAAGCATAAATTAGCACAGTATTTTTTGGAGTCAGTTTGGAGATAGCTATTGAAGCTATTAGATGGACAATTCCATTTGAAATTTATTCTGCAGAACAGGCACGATGGCTTAGGCCTGTAATCCCAGCACTTTGGGAGGCCGGGGTGGGTGGATCTCCTGAGGTCAGGAGTTCGAGACCAGCCTGACCAATATGGAGAAACCCCAAAAATACAAAATTAGCCCGGTGTGGTGGTGCATGCCTGTAATACCAGCTACTTGGAGGCTGAGGCAGGAGAATCCCTTCAACTCAGGAGGCAGAGGTTGCAGTGAGCTGAAATCACACCATTGCACTGCAGCCTGGGCAACAAGAGCAAAAGGAAGGAAGGAAGGAAGGAAGGAAGGAAGGAAGGAAGGAAGGAAGGGAGGGAAAGAAAAGAAATTTATTCTGCAAAAAGGCACAATAAGAGGTCAGAATCAATGTATGAGCAGGTACATTGCCTCATCTTTTGTAAGAGAGTAATGAAGTAAATCATTTTACATCTACATAAAGAAATACTCTTTAAACATACTGACATAGAAAAATGTCCGTATTTTAAATGGAAAATAAAAGCAAATAGATAATAGTGGATGCACAGGATTCTAATTTTATTATAAATATTTACATTTGCTTGCACCTATGTCAGAGGGGAAAGGGATTGGAAGGTGCACATCTATTAACTGCAGCTGTCTTTGGGTGGTGAGAAGGGGAGGGGAGTCTTCCTTTTACTTTGTATATTTCAGTGTAGTTTACATTTGTATAATGAGAAACATCAATTTTAAAGATTAACATTGGCAACTAAAGATAAATATTAGAAATTTACACAGGACAGCAGAATAGCAGAACACACAGCAGTAAACATGATCACTCTGAGTGCTGCTGGGGTGCAGGGAAACAGCCACCCTCATGCACTGATGTGGGAAGTTAATCCAGGAAATTCTGGAGGACAATATTGGAAATAGCGTGTTAATGTCTTTTAAGTGTATATGCCCTTCGTTGCACTAAAGATGCTTCTAGGAACCTATGCTCACGCTCCAATCAAAGATGTACAAAAAAGCATCCTCACTGCCACATTTTCACTGTGGCAATGAGCATTCTCTTCTAGAAATCTGTGGGCTCTGATTATAGAGTCCTAGAAGCGTATTTAGTGCAGGAAAATGAGGATGCTCATTTTCACTATTACTTATAATAGTGAAAATTTTCGAGAACATATTATTTAACATTAGATCGATGGTTTTCTAACACATTTAAATATACCATGGAATGTCAGGCAGCATCAAATATCGTGTTTCTGGAGATGACTGAATGACATGGGAAATGTTTACAGTAAGTGGCAAGTACAAAATCACAATGCAAATTTCTTCACATTGCATAATCCCTGTTTTACACACAAATAAATGTATATTCATCCATTAAAAGGAACATTTCAAGAAGCACATCTAAAAATTAACAGTTTACCTCTTCATAGGAAAATTAGAATTTGTTGAATTTATTCTTTTTATGAGTCTATTTTTTTCTAAGCGGTCTTCAGTGAGTACATATTCCTTTTATAATCAGAATATCTGAATGGAAAAAAATATTAAATTAGTGATGTGTTTTGGCTGCGTCCCCACCCAAACCTCAACTAGAATTAAATCTCTCAGAATTCCCAGGTGTTGTGGGAGGGACTCAGGGAGGTACCTGAATCATGGGGGCTGGTCTTTCCAGTGCTGTTTTCATGATAGTGAATAAGTCTCACAAAATCTGAAGGGTTTTTCAGGGGTTTCTGCTTCTGCTTCCTCCTCATTTTTCTCTTCCCACTGCCTCATTTTTCTCTTGCCACTGCCTGAAAGAAGTGCCTTTCACCTCCCACCATGATTCTGAGGTCTCCTCAGCCATGTGGAACTCTAGGCCCAATTAAACCTCTTTTTCTTCTTAGTCTCAGGTATGTCTTTGTCAGCAGCATGAAAATGGACTAATACAATTAGTACACTTATTTGTCTCAGAGCTCATAGGATTTGTCCTTTCGCTCAACTTTAAAAGGCTCTGAAGGTAACTCAACTAAAGTGGAAATTGCCTCCATAAAGCAGGTACCGTGTGCACATTCATTACTGTCCACTTTTTACACATTCCGAGTCATCAATGTTAAGAAGCATGCATTTTCAGGGGTACCTGGGAAATATATGAGCCCAAGCTCAGGGCAGCATCTGTCAGTACAACAGAAGGTCATTCCACAGTAGCAATTGAAATGGATGTTATTTACTCTAACAAACGCTGATTGCTTTCCAGACCTATAAATCACATGCACACATGTGGAACTGAAGCCAGACAGTGGCAAGCCGACGTCTGTATAAATGGCACCTTGTCCATCTTTATCCTGAGCTCTTAAACCAGGTTTAGTTCCAGCAAAAGTTGATCACTCCAGATATAATCCATATCAACTCATACCCAACTCGTCCCAAACGTGTGAACTTCATGTATTGCCAGGTGTCCTACAGATGACTTAGACATTTCAAATGGCTGCAAAATGCTCGCAGAACTGCCTCCACCTAGGTTGAACCCCAGAGCAACAAATTTAAATCAGCTGAGGCCGGTCTATAAACCCTCCTAGAAGAGACGCTGGCTGAACGGAGCTGTCAGGGTGCCAGAAATGCACAGGCTTGTTCTTCTCTGAACTCATATTTGGAAGCTCAGCAAGAGGCATGCTGTTAGTCCACACTCAAACAGTTACTGAATGCCAAATAGTAAACTAAGCTCTTGACATTTGTTATATAATTTTATCATTTTAACAGCCCTAAGAGACAGGAAACTTCTATTATCCCCATTTTATAGAACTCTGAGAGGTTTAGAAACATGCCCAAGGTGACAGAGCTCACAGATGGTGGAGCTGGAATTTGAATCCAAGCGGTCTGGTTCCTAGTTCCCACACGTACCTGCTGGGATGGATACCAGCCACATGAACTTTCAACACCAGTGTCGTAGGACTACATGGCATGGACCTATAACGTGTGTTTCCCAGCACTTGTACACAGTGAGATTTCAACGAGTATCAGCCGCTGCTATCAAACCTCCAAGATAAGACATCAGAAAGAGAGAAGGACAACGAAGATCCCTAGGGAGTTCTGCCACTGTCCATTTCTCAGTTCTACTATCCACCTCTTGCAAGGTGAACCACTTCCCCAAGCAGGAACCACCAGTCTTTGCGTATCTTCAAGCACTGATGGCTGTTGGAGAAGGAGGCAGCAGAGAGAGCCTGGGGAAGGGTTCTGGGTGACATTGTGTGACTTGGGCAGAGAGCATCCTCTCTGTGCTGGGTGAGTGGGATAATGATTCCTGCCCTTATTTTCTTCCAATGCTAATCAGAATTAATTAGGGAAATCATTGTGAACTCTAGGTCCTCTATATATTAGTGCTTAATTATAATACATCATTTGCTCAGAATAAGTACTTGGCCCCTGGAGATGAATCCTGTCTCCTTATCCCTTCAATAAGGATTCAGTCCCAGCCTTATGCTCTTATAATTTCTTCTGAAAATATAAGAAACATAACAAATGGTGATTTTATCCTTCTCTTTCATTTTTAATCAAATGGATTTAATAGAAAGATAAAGAGCCATTTTAAAATCATGAACTTTTTTTAAAGCATTGTAAGATTGTTCATTCCATAGAATGAACTGGTCTGGTATGGTCTGGTCATATATCTTGAAGTTACAGTACATTCTGGTATTTTTTATCGGCATCATTTAATGTTTTAGTTGTAAACATACACCATGACACAGAGGCCACGGGGTCATGCCAAAGGGTCAAGTGCCACGGACAAATGGCCATTTGCCTGTCCCCACCTCTTCCACTTAGATGTTGGAAGGAATGTGGGGAACCTGCAGAAGCAAGGGACCACATTCCTTAACTGTGGGGGACCTGCACAATGTGGGGGACCTGCAGAAGTGGGAGGACCACATTCCTTAACTGTTAGGGACCTGCAGAATATGGGGGACCTGCAGAAGTGGAGGGACCACATTCCTTAACTATTAGGGACCTGCAGAATATGGGGGACCACATTCCTTAACTGTCCGATGCTTCCAAAGAGCCTCATTGCCTCTGCAGTGGCTGCCAGCATTCTCATCTGCAGGGTTCAACAGAGCCAGAGTCACACCAACCGCAAAAAGCTGCCCCTAACAAATTGCCAGAACTTTGCGGAAGGAAATTCAGTCATGTTTTGCTTGGCTGATCCCAAATATCTGAGCACGTGTACCGGTCTTCTGTCACTGATGGCCTGTCTAGAAAGGGCCTCTGTCGTTCCTTCCTCTTCCTCTTGCCAGCTCCCCCTCCCCTCCGCCCCCTGCACACCAATATTTCTTTAAACCAAAGGAAACTATTATCCCCTAAAGGCTTTAATATGCATATGTCCTTAGAACCTCTAAGCTGTTATAAAAATCATACAATTTAGTCACTTGGCACATGCCCAGACCTCCACTCAGGAGGCATTTCAGAGCATCCCATGCCTCAGGCACAGCCGGAAGAGCATCTCTGGCCTCTGCAGTCACCCCAGACCCTGCTGCTAAGACCGTGACCCCTCCAAGTCCCTCCACGCAGAGGGCTGGCCACTCTTCCAGGAAGCTGCTGCAGGACAGACTTCTTCAGACTACTTAGGATTCAAGGATGCCTGAAGGTTAGAGCATTAACATATATCCACATCCTTCAGATGCAAGAGTAATGAAGAAATAATAAGAATCGTCCCCGGATAACGGGATGAGTCAGAGGAGGTTCCAGGAATAGACTCCAGATTTCCATCTCCTATCACCATTCAACATCACCACTAGGAGACTTTACGAGGGCAAAGTGACCTCACACATGTCTGAGCCCAAAAATATTTGTCTCAAATGCTTTCCAACTCCTCTCAAGCTATAATAAACTGAACTTTAAATCAGCATTTTAAATTTGACAACAGAAAAATCAGTGATAAAAATCCTACTTATAAATGTATGTTTATGAATTTCTAACTTTTCTTGGGGTTTCGAGACATAAACCCAGAGTACAAAAGGCCCTTCCTTGTGGCCAGGTTGGTGAGGACAGCAGAGGCTAGCTAGAAAGTCACACATCCTGTTGGCAAATCAGCAAAAGCTACTGAAGATCTGCCACTGTTACACTCGACATGGAAGACAAGCAAAGTCCTGCGGCCTAGAAATGGACAGAGTATTCACAAGAAAAGGGATGGATGCTAGGTAGCAAGGAAGGAAGGCAGGGAAGGTAGAAAGAAAACAGAAAAGAAGAAAGAGAAGAAAGAGAAAATGGTGGGAAGGGAGGAAAGTAGGGGGAGAACTACCTCGGTAACTGCAGGCCAGTCAATGAAAGTTTTTTGGTGTTTTGTTTTGTTTGAGATGGAGTCTCGCTTTGTTGCTCAAGCCAGAGTGCCGTGGTACAATCTCAGCTCACTACAACCTCTGCCTCCTGAGTTCAAACGATTCTCTGGCCTAGCCTCCCAAGTAGCTGGGATTACAGTCATGAGCCACCACACCTGGCTAATTTTTGTATTTTTAGTAGAGATGGGGTTTAACCATGTTGGCCAGGCTGGTCTTGAACTCCTGACCTCAAGCGATCTGCCCACGTCAGCCTCCCAAAGTGCTGGGATTACATGCATGAGCCACCGCACCCAGTTCAGTCAATGAAAGTTTGATGCTCAGAATTTATTCCAAACAAGAGTTCCTTTGTAAATGAAAGGAACAAAATCCTGAAAGATGCATTCTAACTTCTTTGACAATGACAGGCCTCAGAGATACTGGTTAAGCAAGGGACACAATCTACCCATGCTTCAGTAAGGATGTTAATTTTGGAAGCAAAAGGGAACTTTTAAGGCATAATTAAGCCTCCTGTAAAACCGTAGGGATACTGCAAGTAATGACATTCAGTGGAGTGAAGGAAGAAATGCAACTGATCATTCTCACCATGAACTCTTACCAGAATGAATGGTAGCACAATGCTTACAAAGAACAACAAGTTCGCCACATCTTAGAAAACAGAGATAATCCAAAGGGACCTTGATAAACATGATAAATCAGCCCTAAAACCATGATGAAATTTCATACTGACTGTACTAGTCCATTCTTGCATTGCTATAAAGAAATATCTAAGACTGGGTAATTTATAAAGAAAAGAGGTTTAATTGGCTCATGATTCTGCAGGTTGTACAGGAAGCATAGTAGCTTCTGCTTCTGCAGAGGCCTCATGAGCTTTTACTCATGACAGAAGGCAAAGGGGGAACAGGAGTCTTACATGGCAGGGGCAGGAGAAAGGGCGGGAAGGAGGTGCTTCACTTTTCAATAACCAGATCTCACAAGAACTCACTATCACAACCAAGGCGGAAATCTCCCATGATCCAAACACCTCCCACCAGGCCCCACCTCCAACACTGGAGATTACAATTCAACATGAAATTTGGGTAGGGACACGGATCCAAACCATATCACTGGCACAAGTCAGTGTAAAAAGAAACATTTTAGAGTGCTGCACCTAACGAGTCAGTAACGAGTTCTGACTAACAAGGGGAGATGACAAATGTAGTGTCTTTAATTTAAAATACATCAAATGAAATACAATCATAAAATGTTGCCAGGAACAGGTCCAAGGTGGTCTTCCTAGAAGCCACTGGCTCATCAACACTTAGAAGAAAACAAATGGGTGTTTCAAAAGTGCTTATGGGTGTTTTGAGGACTTTATTTACTTAAAATTAAGCATTCCCCTTGAAGTTTGCTTTGTCATATTGATTTCCTAACAAACTGCATTGTTATAGATAGCACAATGATAAACGTCACACAAGTCCCAGTGAATTACTGCACATTAATGTAACACAAATCAATGAATCTTCCTAACATAGAATGAGAATACGTCCGCCTTTCCCAAAAGTGTTCTACTGAAACTCTAGTCCTAAGAAATCCTATGAAAAAGGATTCCAAAGACACATGCAGTAACAAAAGCAATAATAATATAAAACACAACAACACACACGCTCATTACTATATGTCAAGCACTGTGTGTTAGTCAGGGTTTCTCCAGAGAAAAAGAATCAATAGGATATATTTAGAGAATATATATAAGAGAAGATTTATTATGGGGATTGGCCCACATGACTGTGGAGGCAGAGAAGTCCCACCATACGCCATTTGCAAGCTGGAGAATCAGGAGGTCAGTGGTATAACTCAGCCAAGTGGAAGGCCTGGCTCCTGTTTTATCCAGGCCATCCATAAGGCGTGATGCCCCCCACATTGAAGAGGGTGGTCTTCTTTACTCAGTCTACTGATTCAAATGCTGATCTCTTCTGGAAACATCCTTGCAGATCCACCCAGAAAGTATGCTTTACCAGCTATGTGGGCATCCCCTGGCCCAGTCAAGTGGACACATAAAATCAACCATCACACACCATTTTAAGAACCAATTATATTCAAGGAAAACAAACTTCACAAAATTCTATCTCCCTTTTATCCACGAAAGATATATGACATTTTAGACTCTGACAGGTGCTACAGCAAAGGAACCTACCTGATACATCCTAAATTAATATAACCCTATTTCAGCCAAACATCTGAGGTATACTCATTTTTCCATTCCACAAATATTGAGTGGCTTTTTATTTTTTTTGCCAAGGACTGAACTAAGCAAATATTAAAAAATAATAATGGAGAACTAAAGATTCAAGACACAATGTTAAAATCACAAACCAATAAAACATATAATGCAGTCTTATTTGTGTAAGAAACTGGAGGGAACAGCAGAAACATGCTCCTCAAAGATCACAAGGTCATACACTACTAGAGACAGCCTGGGTCCATGTCTGCTAAGCTTATCTGCAGGCAGGCTGAAGAATTCTGAACTACCCCTCAAAATAACATTTCAATTAATTCTGTTTAAATAAAGACCTTAAATAATGTAAATCTGCATCAAATACAAAGAAAATTTGCTCAGCTTTTAGAAAAATGTCTTGTCTAATGACTAAATGCAAACCCAGGCCACCAAGAGAAGTTATAGTCCCTGAAATCTCCACTAAAAGGATTTATCACATCTTTACTATTCGGCTGGCTAGCATTGCTGGAGGCAGGGGCTTGAACTAGCACAGCTCTGGGACTCCATTCCAGACCTTAAACTATGACTGTGGGGACTGCAGAATAATATGAAAAAGTGTGTGTGTGTGTGTGTGTGTGTGTGTGTGTGTGTGTGTGTAGATATGTGGAAAGAAAACGGCCTGAGAAGATCAACCTAACATTAGCTGTCAAAGTCAAGGGGTAACTCTTTGCTTTTATTCAGGAATGCAGAGAATAGGGGGAAAAATGTAGATTTAAATTACCATAATGGTTTTGTTTGTTTATGTGTTGGGTAAAATTTGCACACTTTATTGTATCTATTACCCTCAATTACAGCAATTTTCATTTCCCCAAGGCAAAAATTGCAAACTTAAATGTACAGTAGGAACCCAAATGTCAGAACCCCCATTCTCTTAAATGGTGTTAAAGACCTTTGTCCTTTTTCTCATTTAAAATTCTTGCTCTTGCTTAAATTCCAACCATTAAGGACAACCATCCAGGTTGATCCTCTGGTTTAAACACCGTGTTCTGGATTCTACTCTGCTCTTGAGATTTGACTCTGAGCACTTCAGTGATGAGGTGATGATAAGCACATGTGAAAAAGCCATGGCAGCAAAGGTGTCGCTCCACATCCTCACAAATGCCAGCTCTAGTGCAAGACACACTAGACGGATGAGACAGTTCTGGGCTTTCAGCTTTGGAGGAAAGCACACTGTGGAGCGGAGCAGCGGACAGCACTGCCCGCTGGCACCACAGCAAGCGAAGCAACAAATCACGCAGGTTGCATGTATGTGTGTGTGCGTGCGCACGCGCGTGTGTGTGTGTGATGCACACAGACATGGACACATGCATATACATAGTCATCATGTAGACTCCTCTACTAGCATTAAAAACTGGGACTAACCATTGGTTTGAGTCCCAAACCTCCTTACCCTCCATTCAAACTCTGTGACACACACCATCACACACACACTCCCAGACCATTGGGCCTGGACTGCCAATGGATGTCTGTTGCCATTCTAATTTTAGTCATAGGCCACCTGCATCAAAATATCAAGATTTCAAGCCAGCAATGGTGAGATAAATATATATATATATATATGTGTTACATATATATGTACATATGTTATATACACACACATATCTCAAGGGAGATACATCAATATAAACACACATATCTACTGATTATAAATTGATTTAATTAATTTTAAGAACTTAACTGGCCCCTTATGGCTGGAATCCATTTTAGTCTCTAAATTGACCACTCTTCTCAACCGAATTTTTAAATGTAGAGGCTTGATGTTTCAGACTGGAATCGTGAGGAGTCTTTTCTAACTGTAATACTAATACACAATTTTTATAAAACAAAAAAAGATAAAAAATTACATATACACACACACATACACACATCTCAAGTGAGTACCCAATGCAATTCACCCATATTCTATACTATCTGTACACAAAGAATTCCTTTTAACACCATGTAGGGAAACGAATGGTGTTAAACCATAAATAATAACTGTTGCTTTTTCTACACACACTTAAGGCCCAGAAAGAACATCAATTGACCACATAAATCTCAACTCGTGTATTTAACTATTTGTATGATCTACATGTCCAAAACCTGCATGAGCTGTCCACAGCTCTACTGGAGACTGCGCTGCAAAGCGAGGCTTTGTTGCCATGACGGACCATCACTCAAATAATTCAAAACAATTCAGTCTGAGCTGCCACTATTAACAAAGTTGGGCTTGGATGGTCCTCTGTTCACAACAGACTTGCACGTAAGTTTCCTGCCGTGTCTGGGGAGTGAGATTTCCTCTGGCTGCCACATTTTTTGGGTGCCTGTTCTCTTCAGAGAATGAGGGATGGAAACGTGTGTCTCCACCACATAGCCTCTCCCCCACACCTCTGGGAGCATGAGCCGCTCCTGGGCAGATTGTTTTGTCAGTACCTTGCGATGGAAAGAGAAAGAATAGTCTGTATAAAAAGACGTGAATTTCCAGAACATTCCAAGTAAACCGCTTTCCTTCCCTGCTCCATTGTCAACCTTCCCATGTATCAGACACTATCGAGTACTCTTCTCAAAATCCAGACATTGAAAAGAATTCTAGTGCACTGACCTTTCTTGCCAACTGAATACACATTTTCCAACTCAAGTCTTGCTTCGCCAACCTGACCCTGGATAAGTCTCTCTCCCTACCACCCACAAATCTAAATAGGCCTATAAAAATGTCATTGCCAATTTCCAGGACCATTTTTCTAATTGTTGACAATAGTTCCATCCTCTCCTCCCATCTTTTATCTTTACAAGGCGTCTGTCCATCTTTCAAAATATAGCAGCCCAGCATAAGGCAAAAGTCCCAGATTCAAGCAGCTTTTCACCGAGAAATATGACCTAATGGTTACATCTGGTAAATTCCATGTACAAAGCCCGATGCAGCCTAGCATAAGGCAAAAGTTCCAGATTCAAGCGGCTTTTCACCTAGAAATATAACCTAATGGTTATATCTGATAAACTCCACGTACAAAGCCCGATGAACATGCTCTCTGCTGGAGCTTCAAGGCCTGGAAATTATTTCTGAGAAATTGAAAATCTTAATAAAACTGTAAGGAAACCCACTGACTTCTGTCCAGAATATGAATTTGAAGAAAAAAGATGACTGAGGAGGGGAGACGCAGGGCTGGAGGCTCAACTACTTTAAGAAGGGATTCGGGAGGCATCTAAAGAGCCTGGGATGCTTGCGGTGCTGGCTGTGTGCCTGCTAACTGGTGACTAGAGTATTTTTCTTAGTCGTCTGTCCTTCCTTGTCTCGATCACAATTGTGTATTTTACCAGGCACAGCCCTGTCAAGTGAAGGAGAACCAGAGTCCAGACTCCCTTTGCCATAAACTCAGGTGACTTTCATTTCTAAATGTTCCCGAGTTGCTCTATGGAGCTCACGCTGCTTTTCCTCTTATTGGCTTGGATCTTGTGGGTAACTGATTTAAAGGACTTAACTGGCCCCTTATGGCTGGAATCCATTTTAATCTCTAAATTGACCACTCTTCTCAATTGAATTTAAAAATGAAGAGGCGTGATGTTTCAGACTGGAATAGTGAGGAGTCTTCTAACTGTAATACAAGCTAATGCACAATTTTCATAAAACAAACAAAAAGATGAAAAATAAAATTACTTGCAATCCCTCCACCCAGAAATTACCATCATTTTATGTTATGGTGTATTTTCTTCTGGCCTTTACTCATGAAAATTAATTTTGCTATCACAGTATTGGCTCTATACAAGTACTGCTGGAAGTGGACACCTCAGCAATTTTATATGTCATGGATTTAAACTTCAAAATGTAGCAAGGTATAAATGTTCATCAAGATAAAATAACAAAAAAGTATTTAATGTGTGTTATATAATGTTCTGATGGGCAAATATGTGATAAAATATAATCCTTCAGCTATTACAAATGAAGTCACTCTTGAGCTATCACTAGGGTCTATGACTCGAAAGCCAGCGGTGTGCACGGGTGAATGTCTTTGTCTTAAAAATATCTTCACATTTCTTGCCATGCAGACCCAGGAACACTCCCTCGGCAGCTTCAACACGAAGAGCAGCAGCCTTCTCTCAGCAAAATGTTGGAGAAGAACCGGGCGGTTCCCTGGGGCAAGAGCCTCGGGCGGACCCTTCTCTGACAGCTGCCTCTGTGCTCAAGGGCAGGATTCGCTCCTGTCTTAGGAAGTAAACTGGGCTTGAGGTGAGTAATTAGGGAAGCTCTCAGAGGGGACCTGATCTGAAAGCCAGTCCTAGTCCCTCCTACCCTGTAGTCCTTAGCTGGCCTGGCAAACCCTCTGCTCCAAGCCTTACTTCCTGGTAAGCCAGGGCTTGCTCTGCCGCTGCTGCGTTCTTTTCAGGACCCCCTGTCAGGGCTGCTTTCTGCAAGCCCAGAGAGGCTGAATCAGGCTTCTGTGTGGGTCCCTCTGTTCCCAAAGCAGCCCCGCATGGCCACTCCCACTGCCCCTCCGCCTCCGATTTTCCACCAACCAAGAAAGATGGAGCTGCTCTTAGACCAGCCAATCGCAGCACAGATGACTGAGCTCCGCCCTCAGCAGGCGGGATGGTTAATTTCATATGTCTGCTTGGCCAGGCCAAGGTACCCAGGCATTTGGTCAAGCACTGTTCTGGATGTTGCTGAAAAGTTATTTTTTAGATGAGATGAACATTTAAATCTGTAGACTTTAAGGAGATTGCCCTTCATGATGTGGGTGGGCTCCATTCAATCAGCTGAAGGCCTCAAGATAAAAAAGACTCTAGGAAGAGGAAATTCTGCCTCCAGATGGCTGCAGCACCACCTCCCTCCAGACTGGAGCCTGCTGGCCTGGCCTCCAGATGTCTGACTCACCAGCCCCCACATCATGTGAGCCAACTGTAACACAGATCTCTCTCTCCCTCCCTCTTGCTCTTGTTTTATATTATATATTATTATTATAAACGTCATCTATACTTGTAATATGTAATACATATTAGACATTAACATATACAGTATATATGAATACTATATAATATATAGCACACATACTTAGATTATATATGCAATATATGTAATATACATACATATGCATTATATATTACATATAATTGTACTGTATATACATATGTAAATATACACACAGTCTACATTATCTCCATATGTATACATCATGTAAGTAATGCATAACCACACACCCTATTGATTCTGTTTCCCTGGAGAGCCCTAACTACTAACTTCATCAGCAGTTCATCAGTGGCAGTGCTTCTTGCCACTGCTTTGTCCTCTCAAACCCCCAGTACAATTCCCACTGTTTCCAGAGAGCCCAGAGAGTCAGCTGGACTTGCTGAGGACAGACATCACAAATACTATCATCTTCTTTTCACTGGTGATAAAAACAGGGTTTATGATGTGTGAAAGACTCACTTCAGGTCCAGGTCCACCGCTGGAGAGCGTGACTCCCCCGGGCCAGAGCTCCTCCTCATCAAGGGGCCTGAGCTGTGGCCATCCCCACGTGTACCAGGACAGCCCTAGAAGCAATGCCCCCTGTATTCCCATGTGCCTGTGCCTGGCTTACTGACATTCCTGAGGCCACTCTGCCCTTCTTCACTGGCCTCATCACCTGCAAGGCCATGCCGTTGTCCATGAGAGGCTGGGGAGCCCAAAGGTTAGAGCTATGCTCTTGGTAAATGGCTTCAATATTATTACTTGAAATTATTTACAAAGGCCGTGAATACTCCAAGGAATATCCTTTTTGCCAGGGAAGAAGAAAACACTGGGCCCCTAGAAAGCTTTGGTTCATGTGCTCTGGGCAGCATAGCTGGAGTTCTTCATTATTCCCTGCCCCTCCCTCTATCCCCAGGTATGTCACCTCAGTCTCATTCCTGACTGGAAATAAAAGTTGCAAGAAAACTTTAGGCAAAGTCACTTGCAAAGACAATACCTATGAATATCCTTGTTCTCACAGATTCAATCACTAATGCAAAACCCAAGGATCTTCAGAAATTTAAATCAGACTGTGCACAATTAATGACTAGAAACTCCAATTTCATGTTAATTGGTTTTAATTAAATTTTTTTCCTATATATCTACAAGGGCTTATTGTCAGTGTCCCGGCAATCTAATCTCTGAATTCCCTGCATCATATACGTTACCTTTGAAGTTGAACAACAAAACAAATCTCTGAACAGCACCTGAATGGTCCACTAGGGAGCAAGGAGGAAGCCGGTAATAAGGCAAGGAGAAGGGACACAGAAAACACACGCGCTGTAAAGTCACATGCAAAGATGACACCCAAGAGGCAGGAGGCTCATTTCAGGGTATCAAGGCATTCGTCTCATTTCTCATCCCACCAAACATAAAGCATATGCCCAAACTTCCCAAGGTGACTGCTGTAACGTGATTGGAGCATCAGAAATTTAAAAATTGGAGGGTTGTAAATGAAACTATTTCCATCGTCTATCAAACAAGGTAATGCCCCACCTTTAAAGGCAGTAAGGAGGGGAGCATCTGTTTCTGGTCATCTGGGTAGCAGACAGCTACTTGGTTAATGTTAAAAGACGAAGAAATCTGTTCACTTGGGGATGAGAAGCACTTCTGCCAAACCACAAGTCAACAGCACGAAAAGGAATTGGTCAGGAAACTCAACCATCTTTCCTCACTGCTTTCATGAACATTCCACAAAACACGATACACAGACAAAAGATGCTAATTCACCTCTCCAAGCAACCTAATATACTCTCAACTACACTTCTATTTTATAAGCTGCATTATTTGTGAAATTTTCACTCATATCCATTTTGAGGAAGGGCCGTTAAAAGCATCCATTTTAGTCTCTCCCATAATTGAGAGCGTTAACAGCCAATTTTCTCCAACACTGACACCACTCTGCCTGTCTTCAGTAGCAAAAATATTCGTCTTTGCCTCTAATCAAAGCTCTCACTCACGGTTTATATGCATCCATTTTATTTTATTGTATTTTTGAGTGTTCCATCAATGCAGCCTTACCCGTGGAACTAGTTTTCCCTTGAGCACTCAAGTAATGATTCTTATAAGGTAACAGCTGTGGGCCGATAGATCCTATATATTTCTGAGGAAGCTACAGTTGTTTGGAAGGTCAGCCGTCAAATGGAGCTCATTTTTCACTGGAGACAAAGGCAGTGCCAAGGTCTTTGCAATTTGTATGGAATTAGGCTAGTTTTGTAGAAGTGAAAACATGAGCACTAGAACAGTTTTATTTTTTAAGAAAAATATGGTAGAAAATTTATATCTTTAAAAATTCATGAAACACTGATCAAGCAGTAAAGTTTTAATGACATTTGTAAAACAAATGATAAAGCAAACGTTATGGCTGTTTGTAGGAAAAAAAATCCTTAAGATCTTATTATTCCAAAATTTACTATTTACTATACTAGCATTATTATAATTAATGAGATTAGATCTGTAAGATTAGAGATAAAAGTAACAGAGAGGTAATAAAATAATACTTGTTACTGTTTGTTAATTCAGGAAAATTCAAAGAAACTTGACATTATTTCCATTAACAGTTTGAAGGCTATCTCAAAGCATTGAAAAGGGTGCATAATACAAATGCTGCTGGATTATGGACACTTCTTTTTCTTTGAATACGTGATTTTTTTTTTTTATTACTCCCACCTTCCTAACCTCCAATATACATCATTTCCCCCAGATAATCAACGTTTATTAACTGGCATGATTCTATGCAAAGCTATCTCATGGGCCGTGCCATTATACACATGCATATATATTCATCTAAGATGCTGTTTCATTTAAATCAATGCTTTACAAAAATAGAAAACTTTCCTCTGCATTTGGCTTTTCTCACTTAACACGATATCCTGGAATTTCTTTATACTAACTGGTGTGGAACCTCTCCTTTTTAATAACTGTGTCATATTGTATGGAAGGGAAGTATTATCAAACGTCAGTTCCCCAAAATACTTCCAAAGCAACCTGTTGATGAGACAAAGTGAGTTTACTGCTAGTGGCATGAAGGGGGGAGCACTGCCTCCACAGAGCCATGGCAGTGTCTTCAGAGAGGAAAGAGCAAAACCAGGATATCTACTGAGAGTCTGAAATTTGACTGAAGGTGGTTCTTTCAATTTGGAGACTTGGTTAGGTTGGGTACAGATCATAAAACAATAATTTCCTATTGTTTGGTTCTTGCAAAATTCCTATTTTTCAGCAGTTTTCTTTTGATATAATTGACAATTTTTGTACATATTTAACATGGACAACTTGGCCAGGCATAGTAGTTCATGCCTGCAATCCCAGCACTTTGGGAGGCCAATATAGATGGATCACCTGAGGTCAGAGTTCAAGACCAGTTCAACATAGTGAATCCGTCTCTACTAAAAACACAAAAATTAGCTGGGCATGGTGGCAGGTGCCTATAATCCCAGCTACTCCAGAGGCTGAGGCAGGAGAATTGCCTGAGCCTAGGAGGTAGAGGTTGCAGTGAGCTGAGATCTCACCACTGCACTCCAACCTAGGTGACAGAGCAAAACTCCATCTAAAAATAAAATAAAAAGACAATTTGATAAGTTGTGATGTGTATACACCCACAGAGCCATCAGCACAATCAAGCTAGTGAACACCCCCACAACCCCTCCAGTTTCCTCACGCTCCTTTGTAATACTTCCCTTTCTGCCCTCCTCTCACTCTGTCCCAGGCAACCACTGATCTGCTTTTCCTAACAATACATTCTAGAATTTTAGATCATGAAATCACATATGTATTCTTTTTGTCTGGTATCTTTCACTTAGCATAATTGTTTAGAGATTCGTCTACATTGCATGTATCAACAGTGCATTGACTTTCTTGTTGAAAAAGTATTCCATTGTATGAATATACCACAATTTGCTTATCCATTCATCCCCTGAAGGGCATTTGATTGTTTCCACTTCCGGCTGCTACTAATAAAGCTGCTAAATATTTGTGTGCAAGTTTTTGTAAAAACATATGCTTTCATTTCTGTTGGATATACACCCAGAAGAAGAATGGTTGAATATGGTTGATTTTTATCTTCTGAAGAAACTGCCCAAGTGTTTTCCAAAGTTGAATCATTTTACATTCCCAATAGCAGTGTATAAAATTTCCATCCTCACCAATACTTGGCATAATCAGTCTTTTTAATTTTAGCCTCAATAACAGGTGTGTAGTAACTTCACATTGTGGTACTAATTTCATTTCCTTAATGACTAATAATGTTGAACATGATGCTGTAGCAGAGTGTGTTCTATAAACGTTAACCAGGTCATGTTGAGTGACAGTGCTTTTCATGTTTACTGTATCTTCGTTGATTTTCTGTGAACTTGTTATATTAACTCTGAGAAATGGCTATTAAACTTTTTCACTATAATTGTGGAACTGCAATTTCTTCTTGCAGTTCTTTTAGTTCTATCTTTTTCTTTTTCAGAGACATCATCTTGCTTTGTCACCCAGGATGGAGTGCAGTGGCACGATCTTGGCTCACTGTAACCTCTGCCTCCCAGGTTCAAATGATTCTCCTGCCTCAGCCTCCTGAGTAGTTGGGATTACAGGTGCATGCCACCAAGCCAGGCTAATTTTTGTATTTTTTAGTAGACACGGGGTTTCACCATGTTGGCCAGGCTGGTCTCGAACTCCTGACCTCTATTAATACAGACACTGCAGCCTTTCTTTTGACCAATCTTAGCATGGCATATCTTTTTGCATACTTATGTATTTAATCTATTTGTGCCTTTAAGTGTGTTTCTTGTAGACAACATATAACTGGGCCTTGCTTTTTTAGCCAATTTGACAATCTCTGCCTTTTAATTGAGGTATTTAAACTATTTGTAATCAATGTGATTATTGATATAACTAGGTTTTAAGTGATCATTTTTCCATTTATTTCTTGCTATATCTGTTCTTTATTGTCCTTTCCCTCGTTTTCTGCCTTCTTTTGAATTAATTTTTTTAAATAATTACATTTATCTCCTTTTGTTAGCTCTTTAGCTATAACTCTTTGTGGTATTATTTTAGTGGTTGCTTTAGGATTTATAGTAAACATCTTTAATTTATCACCATCTACTTTCAACTAATATTATACCATTGCATGTATAACATAAAAAACTTACAAATTATATATTTCTATTTCTCCCTCCCTGACCCCATTTTTTTTTTTTTTTTTTTTTGAAACAAAATCTCTCTCTGTCACCAGGCTGCAGTGCAGTGGCTTGATCTCAGCTTACTGCAACCTCCGCCTCCTGGGTTCAAGCAATTCTCCTGCCTCAGCCTCCCAAGTAGCTAGGACTACAGGCGTGCACAACCACATCCAGCTTTCTTTTTTTTTTTTTTTTTTTTTTTTAAGTAGAGACGGGATTTCACCATGTTGGCCAGGATGGTCTCAATCTCCTGACCTTGTGATCTGCCCACCTTGGCCTCCCAAAGTCCTGGGATTACAGGCCTCCCAAAGTCCTGGGTGAGCCACCATGCCTGGCCCCCTCCCTGAGTTTATGCTATTGTTTTAATAAATTTTACTTTTTTATGTTGTAAACCCCACAATGCTTATTTGTGTTTAAACTGTTAAATATCTTTTAAAGAGATACCACTAATAAAAATTCTTATATAACCATCCATGTTTCTACCCTTTTCTGTGCTCTTCAATGATACCATGTTATCATTTTCCTTCTACCTTGAAGCTCTTCCTTTAAATTTCTTGTAGTATGGGTTTGCTGGTGGTAAATTCTTTCAGGTGCTGATATCTGAAAACAATTTTATCTCATCTTTGTTTTTGAAAGCTCTTTCTGCTGGCATAGACTTCCAAATTATCAGGGTTTTTTTTTTTCTTTTAGTCCTTTAAAGGTGCTGCTCCACTGTTTCATCATTTGCATTGTTTGCAATGAGAAATCTGGTCCTGTCCTAGCTTTGTTCTGTAAATATGTTTTTTTTCTGGCTGCTTCTAAGGTTTTATTTTTATCATTGCATTTAAGCAATTTTTATTTATTTATTTTTTATTTCAGTAGGTTTTTGGGGAACAGCTGGTGTTTGCTTACATGGATAAGCCCTTTAGTGCCGATACCTGAGATGTTGGTGCACCTGTGACCCAAACAGTAAACATTCTACATGATGTGAAGTCTTTTATCCCCCACCCACTTCCACTCTTTCCCCTGAGTCTCCAAAGTCCCTTGTATCATTCTTATGCCTTTGTGTCCTCATACCTTAGCTCCCACTAATAAGTGAGAACATATGATGTTTGGTTTCTCATTCCTGAGTTACTTTGCTTAGAATAATGGTCTCCAATTCCATTCAGATCACTGCAAATGCCATTATTTTGTTCTTTTTTATGGTGGTGAAGTATTCCATCTTATATATATATACACCACATTTTCTTTATCAACTCATTGATTGATGGGCATTTGGGCTGGTTCCATATTTTTGCAAATGCAAATTGTGCTGCTATAAATATGCATGTGCAAGTATCTTTTTAATATAATGACCTCTCTTCCTCTGGGTAGATACCCAGTAGTGGGATTGCTGGATCAAACGGTAGATCTACTTTTAGTTCTTTAAGGAATCTCCACACTGTTTTCCATACTGGTTGAACTAGTTTACAACCCACCAACAGTGTAAAAGTGTTCCCTTTTCACCACAAAAAAACAACACCTTTTATTTTTTAATTATGGCCATTCATGTGGGGTAAGGTGGTATCACATGGTGGTTTGGATTTGCCTTTCCCTGGTAACTATGTTGAGCATTTTTTCATATGTTTCTTGGCCATTTGTATATCTTCTTTTGAGAATTGTGTATTCATGTCCTTAGCCCACTTTTTGACAGAATTGCTTTTTTCTTGCTGAGTTGACTTCCTTGTAGATTCTGGATGGCTTTGGTGTAGTTTTCTTCATTTTTTGTTTGGGGTTGATGATTTTTGAATCTGCACGTTTATAGTTTTCATCATAATTGATCATTATTCCTTTAAATATTTTTTTCTGTTCTCCCACTCCTTTAAGGCCTACAATTATATATCTATTACGTCATTTGAAGTTTACTCACAGCTCACTGATGCTCTTTTCATTTTAATATATTATGTTTTATTTTCTAAAGTTATTATTATTATGTCTTCAAGCACATTAATATGTACTTCTGCAGTGTCTAATCCATTGCTAATCCCATCCTGTGTGCTTTCATTGCAGACATTATTGTTTCCATCTTTATAAAAATTCAATTTGGGTTTCTTTCTACATCTTCCATGTCTCTACTTAACTTTTTGAAAACATGGAATGCTATAACTTTTTAATATATTTTTCTGCTAATTCTAACATCTGAGTCACATCTGGATCAGTTTTAATTATATGTGTATTCTCCCATATGAATCATGATTTCCTGCTTCTTTGTATGTCTGGTAATCTTCGATTAGCTGTCTGACATCGAAAAGTTTGTCTTTTTCAGTGTGGGACATTTTTGTATTCTTCTAAATATTCTTTAATTTTGTTCTGTGATGCTGTTAAATTTCTACAAACAACTTGATTTTTTTTCAGTCTTGCGACTATGATTTGTTAGCCATGTCTAGACCAGTGCTCTGTCTAGGGCCAGTCATTCCTTGCAACAGAGGTAAGACCTTACTAAGTACTCTACCCAACACCCAACGGGTTGAGTTTTCTAGCATGGTTGATTGAAACAGTCAGAGTCCCCAGTCCTGTATGAGCATTCAGTATTATTTCCTGTAATCTTTTCAAATAGTTCTTTTCCTAGCTCCAAGTAGTTTCCTCGCATATCTGCATTGGTCTACATGTACTCTGTTGAATAGTTAAGAGGAACCTTCTATAATTCTTCAAGGTTCTCTCACTTAGAGCTTTATATTACTCTGGTACTCTATACTCCAAATGCTCTGGTCCTCCTTGATGCTTTGTTCAATCTCCTTAACTCAGAGAGTCTTATGAGCTTCTCCTCCCCATGCTACACCTGAAAATGTCCTCAAAACAGTAAGCTGAGCTATTACAGGACTCATCTTGTTTTCTCTTCATCTCTCAAGGATCTCTGTGCTTGGGTGCCTGAAAAAAAAATTGCTTCGTTTATTTTGTTTTTGTTTGTTTTTTGTTGTTGTTGTTTCAAGCAGAAAAGCCAGTCTAATTTCTGTTATTCCTAAAGAAGAGTGATCTGTTAATATATAATTTAAGATTGATGTACACAGAAGGCAAAAATTTTGAAGCAAGATGTTTACTGAGTAAATGGTAGTTTGATGCTTTCTATTAAGTAGTTTTTTAAGCTTTCAGAAAGTTATTTGCAACTTTTATCTCCCTGGACAAAAGTTTCCTGAAACAATAAAGCTATGTTAATAAAGGCAATTTACTAGTAAAGTCGTGTTAAAGTAAACAGTAAGCCGATGGTGTGGGTATAGAGAAGTTTCTGTTTCTCAGTGTCCCCCTTGTTGTCATCCTAAACTGAAGGACAGACTATTAACAATGCCTAAGAGTATAACTGATCCATATCTTCACCACTATTTGAGGTGTCTGATTGCATATCCAGTCCTGGGCATGGTTGTATGAACTTCCATGAAATGGAAGGGATAATGTTATAATCACTTCTTTAAAGTATTTTTCCTGCTAATTCTAACATCTGGTTTTCCTGATCTTTTTGCTGGATGACTATGTGTTAGATCATTTTAAGGTCAGCAGCTACACAACATTTAAGATTCTGGAGATGACACACCTGCACTCTGCAGCACAGACCAACACTAATGAAAAGGGTTGTGATCAGATCTGTAGTCTGCTTCAGCAAGGAGCCAAGAGTGACCTAAGTAAACAAAGAGAGGAGATCCCATTCTCCATCTGAAGAGCTGGCAAAATCAAATACAGGGTTATTAATAAATTAAGTAATGTTATGATTGATGTGTTTGTTTTTCCACATCATTTTCTTAATATCAAAGATTCCAGCAAGGTCTTCACAGATATAAATACAACATTCTTATTTTCTGACCTGTTTCATGAACTTCCTCATAAAGCCTTTCTGGAGCCTCGATGGACTATGACCAGTATCTTAAGTAACAGGGGATTCCATTTTACTGGGTATGTACTTATAGTCACTAAATCATGGCATGAAAGACTTTCCTTAATTTCTGGGCCTCTTGTAAAACATAAAGTTAAGACGAAAAGAGAAAATAATCCAAAATTTCTCTTGAGTTATTAGTTTTTATTCTTAAATCAAGGTCCAGTTTTTCTCCTTCTTAAATTATCAAATGATCTACTCTCCCAGAAGAGAAATGGATCAAAATGAATATTCAGTTCTGATCAACTATTTCTGAAGACGAGCACCAGTTTACCAAAGTAGCAAGTTCCAGTCCAGTTTGTAATAGCCAGTATGCTTTTGTGCCATAAATCCAATACCAGTCAATAGGGAGAATGATATATTTTTGGCAAAACCATTCCACAGGATTATTAAATAGTGTTGGGATGTTTTAGTGACACTTTATAACAGTTCAGTGCTAGGCAATAAATTTTTTTAATATCAAAATGAGTAGATAATTCTAAAGCAAACTAAAAGTTATGTGTCTTTCTTGTAAGATCCATTAAAGGAATGCATACCTTGTACTCCCTAATTCTTTTCTACATTATATTTCTGTGAAAGTTCAGTTATCAAAGCTAATCAAAGCTAGCTCCCATGAAAGATTCCCAAGTACTGTGTTGGTGGTGACATGAACTCCCTTTTCTAGTATGACAAGATAAGGGTTTTTTTAGATTTCTAGTTTTTGTTATATTTAACAACTAAAATAAAATCTCATAATGGTTGAGTCCTGTTAGTTCATTAATTAGCTAGACCCATAAAACCATTAATTATAAGAAGTTGGAGCTAAAGGAAACTGAACAGGTCCAACGAAAAATGCATAAAAATCCAACCAACAGTTTAGTTGTATGCTTTAGCCAGCTCACAAGTAAATTATAGCCAGATGAGATGCCCATACAAAAAAGTGAATAAGAATGCAAGGAGCAATATTAAGAATTGGGTCTTACGTGTGACATAGATCAAGGTAGCTTTAAACTAATAAGAGAAGATCATAGCTAGAAGAATAAAGAACAAAAGGATACAGATTAAAGCATGACCATCTGTAGCACTATTCTGTGGATCTTAGGTAGAAACTGTCCACGTTTCATGTAGTCATTAACTTAGTTCAAAGTTCTTAGGTAGAAGTTGTCTCCTTCTGAAAATTATGTGTTTCTGGAGGGTTCTAAGAAGCTTCAACTTGAGATCTTTAATTAAAAAAATATTCTAGTGAATTGAAGATAGTTTTTTACTCTGTAATGGAAACACATGAATCCAATAATTGACCTCTTGGAATTTTACTACTGTGATCGTTGTTAATAGCCCTTGATAATATCCTTTCCACTGGAGCTTGGGAGCTGTCTTTCTCTAGTGTCTCTTTCAGAAGACCAGGCATCTGAGTTCTAAGTAACATAAAGAATGTTCAGGAGGACACTGAGAAAAGGCTGCTTGCACTTGTTGGTACAATGGGATGTATTGCAAAAGTTCCAGCAATATTTGACCATATCTATCTGCAACTGTGTGGTGTTTAGGACTGGAAGTGGTATCACAGATATGTGAGCCTACCTGTCACTAATCCATGGGGGCAGAGTCAAGGAGTCCTAGAAACAGGTGACGTTGTCACTAAAGCCTTGTGTCTTACAAGTTCTAGAATCCCTAAAAATTTTGTTAATTTGAATTTTAGAATTTTCCTTGTTCTTTCTTCCTTTCCTGGAGATTGGAAATAACGTAAACAGTAAAGTTTCTGAGTAAGGCCACAGCTTTCTGAAGCTCTTTGGTACTAGTCCCAGTAAAGTACAATCCCTTGTTACTTAAGAGATTGGTCATAATACCCAAAGTTAGGAACACAAAATCAAGTAATTTTTTGCTATTATGAGAGTTGCAGCATTTCAGGAAAAAAAGGCATCAGTCCATCTTAAGAATATGCAGACAATTTTCAAGACATATCCAAAACCCGCTAAAGAGGGCAGTTAAATGAAATCCACTTGGAGATGAGCAAAAGTCCTGAGGGTTGGGCTCTTGCCCTTGTTCCACTTTCATCCACTTTTACCATTTTAACAGTGTTCTGCTGGTCAGATGCACACACAACCTTAACAATTTTAGTAAAATTTCCCCACTGATGTTGACTATGTTGGCCATTTTTCCTTCCTGCAGTGAGTAATTTTTTGCAAAAACTTTTATAAGCATCCATTTGAGGTTTTTTGTGTGGTTTTTGTTTGTACTTTGGAGCTAATCTCTTGCATTCTATAATAATGTCTTTGGACTTTTCCAAAGATGTAGTCTCTTGGTGCACTATGAAGGTTAGGATCTCAATGGGGGCTGCCTGTCTGCCACAATACAATCAGCCCTTTTTATCCATAGGTTCTTCCTCTGGAGATTCAGCCAACTGGGGATGAATATATCAAGGAAAAGAAAACATACAAATAGTTGCATCTATACTGCACATGTACAGACTTTTTTTCCTGTGATTATTCCTAGACAGTATAGCATAACACCTATTTATATGGCATTTACATTCTATTAGGCATTATAAACAATCTAAAGATGATTTAAAGTATACGAGAGGATGAACAGAGATTATATGTATATGTTACACCATTTTATTTAGTGGACTTGAGCAGCTATGGATGTGGGTACTCATGGGGGTCCCGGAACCAATCCCCATCAGCCTTGAGCCTCCATACTATTCCATTTTGTATGAACTTGATCTTCATTTATAGTAGCCTTCGAGCACTCAAACATTCTTTAATTTGCTGACCATTCTTAACTGGGGCTCCCACTAAAGTCAAAAGCTCTCTTTGTTTCCAAAGCATTCCAGGACAACGGACTTTGCTAAAAGCATAGCTACTCCTACTGTACATATTAACCTTTTTATCTCTTCTGCCAGTCTGGGCAGATTTTTGGCTCTGTCAAGGCATCTTTTTCCAGGAGTGAAATGAGATTTGTTTCAGTTTAACTCACCTGATATTGTCCTACTTCAGTCTTAATCTATGACCCATCAACAATCAGTCTGCATTTTCTAAAGGAGCTTCTAGTAAATTTATTACGAGTATGGATAGTTCACAAGCAGAGGTTGGGGTCTCCCCCTCTTTGAGGTGATGGAAGAAGAGTAGTAGAACTTAAAAGATTCATGAATGTTAAGTATATGAGGGGTAAAGAACGCCAGGGGAGGTAAGCCGACTTGCTGAGCAATGTTGTGAATTTTTAATGAGCAACTAAGGTTGTGCAACATGATTGACCAGAAAAATCACAGAGGACCCCAACCTCAAGTCAGCAAAGTGTCCACTAGCGTAGCTACTGCGGGTGTTGCTCGTAGACTATATGCACAGGTTTTTGCCACTGAGTCATAAAAGCTCTTGGTCACTGATGATTTCCCGGGGCTGAGTCAGAACACAAAGGTCTTGTCTCTTATGTAAAAAATGTGCAGAGAGGATTAGGTGAGCAGAGTGGGGGTTGTTAAATGGCTAACCTGAACTCACAGAAAGAAAACTTTTTCATGTTTAGGCTTCTGGGAAGGAGGTCTGGTCACCAAGAATTTGGTTAAGTCACAGAGTGGTGTGGCAATTTCAGAAAAGTTAGGAACCCACTGTCTGCAGTAACAAGTGAGACCCAGAAACTTCTTAATTGTCTCTTAGTTACTGGCCTGGGCAAATTTTGAAGGCTCTGTAGTCTGTGCTAAGTAAGAGATTTAGCGGCTTTGGATAAAGCATGTCCCAGATGATGAAGTTTGCTGTGACAAAATTGTAGCTTCTCTTTGGAAACATGCTGCCCCTTCTAAACTAAAACAGTAAGTAGAGATGCAATCAGTCTTAAAGCTTACCTCCTCTTTTGAACACAACAAAAGTTCACCTACATACTGGATAAGAATAGAATTACAGGGAAATTTAGGGTCCTTAAGGTCATAGTTAAGGAAAAGTAGGCAATGCCTTAGTAAATTCTTGGAGCATAGCAAACTAAAGATTCAGTTAATTTTCCCAGGAGAAAGCAAATATTTGCTATGTTGATATAAAGGAACATGAAAGCTAGGAAAACATAATACACAAACATAAAATACACATTCTCAGTAGGCACCAAAGACAAAATCAGCATTTTTGTTTTGTTCTGCAGGGAAGGCCGGAACAACTATTCTACTTACGGTCGATTGTGAGGTCCTAAACAAATCTGCTTCCCTGCCCAGTGTTGTTCTGTCTTGGTTTGTTGGTATTTGGTTTTGTCTGTTTGTTGTTGCTTGTAGTGTTTACTAGGAGGGGCAGGAGTGTTACAAGAATTGGTACAAGATATAATGAGGTTTTTTTTTTTTTCTATTAAACCTTGACTATTGGCCTGGATCTTTCTTCAACTTCTGGTTTAAAAGGGAATTTTACACGTTTGGGTAGAGAATCATTTCATTTTTTCCCTTTAGTTTCTTAGCTCTTGCAAGGCACTTTTTCAATGCTCTGTTTACAGCATCTACAAGTGTCTTTAACAAGAGTCTTATCAACTCAAGCTTTTTAAAAATTGAGATGTAATTCATATAACATAAAACTCCTTAAAGTGTACAATTTATCATTTTTAATATATTTGCTATGCTGTATGACCATCACTACTATCTAATTCTACATTTCCATCACCCCAAAAAGAAACCCCTGACCTATTTGCAGTTAGTTCCAATTCCCGATTTCACCCATGCCCTGGCAACCATTAATCTATTTCTGTCTCTGTGGATTTCCATGTTCTGGATATATCATATACCGACATGCATTGCCTAACGATGGGAATATGTTATGATAAACATGTTGTTAGGCAATTTTGTGGTTGTGCAAACATCATACAGTGTGCTTACACAAATCTAGATAGTGTAGCCTACTATAAACCTAGGCTACATGGCATAGCCTATTGCTCCTAGGCTACAAACCTGTGCAGCATGTTACTGTACTGAACACCACAGACCACTGTAACACAGTGGTATCTGTGTATCTAACCATAGTATATGGAAAGAAAAATACAGTGTCATATTCTTGTGGGACCACCGTCACACATGCAGTCTGTTGTTGACCGAAATGTCGTTATGCAGCGTGTGACTGTAAGTGGAATCATAAAATATGTGGTCATTTGTGCCTGGCTTTGTCCATGCACCATAATGTTTTCAGGGTTTATCCACGTCTCAGCATGCATCAGAACTCCATTTCTTTTTATGGCTGGATAATATCCCATTGTAGGAATAAATGGATAAACTACATTTTGTTTATCCACTCATCAGTTGATGGGCCTTTGGGTTGTTTCCACATTTTGCTATTCTGAATAATGCTGCTATAAACATTTCTGTACAAGTTTTTGTGTGGACATGTTTTTAAATCTCTTGGATGTATCTAGGAGTGAAATTTCTGGGTCATATGGTAATTCTGTTTAACTTTTTGAGGAAATGCCAAACTTTTCCACAATGGCTGAACCATTTTACATTCCCACATAAATGTATGAACATTTCCATTTCCCTACATCCTTACCAACACTTGTTATTGTCTGATTATTATTACTATTATTATTGGCAACTACGTAGGTGTGACATGGTGTGTCTCCGTGATTTTCATGAGCTCTTTTCCTGAGCTTTTTGGCCATTTATACATCATTTTTGGAGAAATATCTATTCAAAACTTTTGCCCACGTTTTAATTGGGTTATGTCTTTTTATAGTTGAAATGTAAGGATTCTTTATAAGTTCTGAAGTCTAGATCCTGAATACTGAATACTATAATTACGATTACTTTCTCAGTCTGTGAGCTGTCTTTTCACCTTCTTTTTCATCAAATTCACAAAAAAAAGACACCCACAGTCTATAAGTCTTTTCCCATGATGCAAATTTGCTTAAGTCTTCAGAAATTCTAGAAGCAACATTCTTTTAAAAAGTGGTATTATAATATTTATTAGTCAAAGCCATAATAATTTTTCATGTAAAATGTCTATTGTCACCTAAGCATTGGAATTAAAGGAAGAGTGAAAAGTGGTGATAATTTATAATAAAGAATAATTTTGCATACTGAACAAACAGAAGGCATATTATTAGCCAATATAACTATTACAAATATAATAGACTCTTATAGTTCAGTTCATTAAAGAGCGCCATGAGAGACTGAAGGAGTCTATTAATTTCCCCTAACGCTAAATGAAAATTTCAAGATACACTTTTTGTGTCTAACAAGCAACAACATGAAACCAGCCAAGCCCCATATGCAGCACTAAACTTTGTCCCATGGTTGGTCTGAAATAAGGACAACCAAAGCCTACAAATTAGGTTTAAAGTGCCGACTCAGAGATCAGAAATGTGGGGCCCTTGGGCACTGGCAGAAAGATGTGCACATTTGCCTCCGATAGGGTAAGTGCACTTCATTTTACATAGCTGTTTTGTTCCCCAAAAGTCATATGTAAATCATGCTGTTCTCAATCAAACCTACTTCACATGTGCCAGAAATTTTGCTATTTAAAGACATATTACGGTAAATCTTTTTAAAGACAAAGAACCCTTTGTGAATAGTAATTGCTCTCCATTACTCTGTATTGTAAATTTGGATTTTCAAGTAACCCATTTTCTTAAAATGGGGCACACCCTGCAATGAAATGACAGCCGAACAATACAGATTATTCCACAAAGATGAAAAACACGGGATCAGCATGTACTAGGGTGTAGCTTCGCTTTCTTCGTTTTTGAGGAATGTGTTGGGTCTGGAAAGGATTCAGAAATGCGCAGCTACAACGACCAAGTGAGTGGAAACTAAGACCCTTGAGAAAATGTTAGAGGATTTAAGCTTATTTAACTTGGAACAGAGAAAGCTAAGACCCAAGCTGCTCGCTGCCTTCAGAAATACACGATGTAGGGAGAATATTTTACCATGAAATAGGAAGTAAACACGGAGAATGTAAATCATGATTATGGCTACATAAGAACAAGTATAAATATGAACAAAGAATGCAAAGAAAATGCAATGATGAAAACAGTAGTTACACCGGTCAAATTGTGGATAAAATGTGTTTCTGCTTAAAACTTTCTTTAACATTCTAATACTATAATGGAAGCTATAAATTGTATGTTATTATATAATAATATGATGTTATATATATAACGTTACATATAATATATAAAATGTAGAGGGAAGTCAGCCTAAGTAAATGCTCATAGGCAGCCATGGACAAGGTAATTAGCAGGGACGGAGACAGACCAGCTCCACTCCTTCCCAAATCAGCTCCCTTCCTGACCCTTCTACTCCACTGCTTCCACCAATGTTGGCATCAAGGGTCCCAGCATTTCATTACTTCCCTGGGCTAGCTGGGGACATTTTGCACTTTCACTTACTGATTAATTCAGCAAAGATCCATGGACCCCCTGGTCTATGCCAGACCTGCTAACAACTAGGAATGCAATCAGACCAAAATGCACATCATACCACCCCTGCCCTCACTGAACCTATGATATTTAAAGAGATGATTATAACAAAGGATAGTGTGGAGACAGCAGAAGAGAATGCAGACAGAGAAAGGAGAAGGGGAACTGAACCCACATTTGTGGGATTGAGTTAGGCTTTCTAAAGGAAACCACCCAAAGGCCGGCTAAGAGGACATGCTGGGAGCCCCCGGGACCTGTGGGGGAACCGTAGGAATATTCAAGGAACTGAGGCAGAAATGGTGACAACCAGTGATGATACCAGGTGAGACCCTGCCAGACTGTGCAGGAAACTCTAAGTCATCCTAATGAGTCTGACATTTCTCCTAATCCTCTTGGAGGGTATTAACCAGGAGAATGACATGCTGAGGGTCACCTTTCAGAAAGATGAATCCAGATGCCAAGTGGAGAACAGATTGGAGGACAGAAATGCAGGGGAGGGGAGGTAACTCCAGCCAATGCAGCAAAGATGAGCTCAGCGGTGGGCCTGGACAGAAACAGGCAGATTTCAGAGTAACCAGGAGGTAGGAAACTGCATCTGAAAATGGTTGACTGTAGGGAGAAGAGGGCAGGGACTCTGGAATGTCACATATTTTTATGAAACAAGCAAAGAGAATCAGAGAGGATGGCATGGGTGGTCCTGAAGTTCAGGAAGAGCCCACAGCAGTAAGTTTCTGGGTGGCAGGTGAGGGCAGGAAGGAAGTGGACTTTGAGATCCTGGGCCAGAAAGTGTGAGTTTAGTAAGAGATAGGTACAAATGGGGCATTGTGGGAGCAAGCAGAAGAAACTGCGTTCAAGCATCACCTCTGCAAGGAACTCCAAACTCATACGCGGGACTACTGCAAGGGAACTCTTACTTTTTCAGGCCGCACCAGCCTCGAGAAGGAAAAACAAGGCACCCAAGGGCAAGAGCCATTGCGGTTCTGGGTTCACAGCCACCAAGGATGGACTTTCAGGTAGAGTGGTGCTTCCTCTATCGAAGCCCACACATTCCCTTCCGTGATCATCAAAATGTCCCCACTGCGTCCTGCACAGCCGCTTTTCATTTCATGAGCACCTGTGTAGCCAATGCCTACTCTGTACAAGGGCCTGCAGATACATGACAAGTACAGAATAGTCCCTGTCCTTAAGGAATCCCCCATCTAGGAAGGGTCCAGGCAAGCAGAGCAACAACCATGACAATGTGCAGAGTCCTGAGGTCAACACAGCACAGGGGTTATGGGTGCATGAGGCATAGGGTCAGAAGGTCCCAGGCACTAAAATGCCCAAGCTAGGTCTTCAAGGTCAGTTTTGACAGTAGCTACATAAAGAAAAGGGAGGAAGAGTTCCTGTGCAAAAGATGCAGACTGTGCATGGAAGAGAGACCTGGAATGGCCATGATGCTGGGGAGCCGTCCCCTCGGCTAGAAGGTGGAGCATGAAGGGGCAGGGAGTGCTGGGAGAGGAGACTGGAGACTGAAGCAAAGGGCAGGGTGTGTAGCCCTGGGATTCCATGCTCAGGTGTTAGAATTGTCTTCTATGTTAGGGAGAAACTGAAGGAGTTTCCAGCAAAGAAAGAATCGGTTCAGGTGTTCCTTTCAGGTGTGCTGACACTTTGTCTACAGATGGTCAAGACACAAAGATACTGGTCACAGTTATGGCATGTTTTTCAAATATGTCAAAGGCCTTTTTAATTCTGGAAATGGTCATCAAGAGATATTATGAAATAGCTATTCCTAGACTTTTATTTTGTAACTACAGTTAATGGGTAATGTGTATACCTGCTTCAGAGTTCTAAAAGTACAAGGTTGGAATCAAGAGAAAATAAGCCTTCCTTCCCTGCCTAGATCCCACCTCCAGTTTCTTCAAGTTTCTTAGGAAACACTTCAAAGATAGTCCTTCTCTCTGTCTCTGTCTCTCTCTCTCCCCACCCCCACCCCTCCAAAACCAAATATTTTCTTACACAGATGGTAACACATTAATCAGAATGCTTTGTTGCTGTTTTCATATAATATTTCTTGGAGATCATTCGATATCAGTACATACAGAGTTGCTTCATTCTTCTTAGCAGATGCTTAATTTTCTCTTCTGTGAATTTATCATAATTTATTTAACCAGTTTCCTATTTTCCTATTGATGGACTTCTAGTCTAATGACACTCTTTTGCCACCATAAAAAAGTGCTGCAATAAATATCCTTGCACGTGTGTCGTTTTGCATAAGTAAGAGAATGTGTGGAGGGTAAATTCTTGGAAGTTGGAATTGCTGAACTCTCAGTTCCTAGAAAGGTATGCATAGTTTTTAATTTTGACAAAATGTTACTTACTTGTTCTCCATGAAGATTGTAAAACTGTATACTCACCAAAGCTATCAGTGCCTGTCTGGAGCTACATCATTGCAAAACTCTTGAGATTCCAAACTTTCTGGTCATTGCCGTTTGTAGGTAAAAAATGTTATCTTTGATTTAGTTTGACTGCATCTTACTATGAGCGAGGTGGGCTCTCTGTTCCCGTGGTGAACTGCCACTTGGTTTCTTCTTCACTGTGATAAATCATACCTTTGGCCCATTTCCCAGTGCATCATCAGAAACTTTCTTATAGATTTGTAGAAGCTCTTTATATGTTAAAGAAATTAATCTGTTTGGGAAATAAGTTGCAATAACTTTTTTCATTTTTCCATTTTTCTTTTGACTCCATTTGTGATACTTTTGCCATGCACCATTTTCTTTAGTTTTACGTAATTAAACTCATCAGCCCATTTTTTCATTTCCCTGTGCCAAGAATATTTTGTAAGGATTATCCTATATTTTCTTCCAACAATTTTTATAATTTTAGTATTATACATTTAATTTTTAAATCAGGAACGTGTTTGGATATAAAACAGGAAATCTAACTTTATTTTCTTCCAGATATTAGGCTACAATTGCTTCAACATTTCCCCCTGATTTTACTGGATATCAACTTTTTCCTCCTCATTTGAAATCCCTTCTAGAGTATTTGGGCTTATTTTTGCTCCATCTCTCTATTTATAATGTGGATCATATTATTTTAAATTTAAGGAATATTCCTTGTCTTTATTCTATTTAAAATCTCCTGGCTAAAATTTGTGTGTTATTTTTGCATAGAAACCTTAAAATCAGCTTATCTGGCTTTAAAAGAAAATACTCATCAGTAATGTTATTGAAATCTCATTAAGTTTATAGATTGACCTGGAGAGAATTAAAGCTTTATGATAATAAGTCTTCCTATCTAAAACAGAGTAAACTTTAATTTGCACAAAACTGATTTTGTGTCTTTTAGTACCATTTAAGATATTCATCATATAGATGTGCAGGTTTTTTACAATTATACCCTTGCATTTCATCTTTTTGTTCACTACTGTGAGGCCTCTTAAACTCTGTCTCTAGCTGCTTTTGTTTATAAACATAGAGACTGCTGATGCCTGCACATTAGTTTTGTACCCAGTATCTTATCTATACTTTTTCTGTTGGTCCTTGTGAATGTTTAGTAAACAATCATATCATCTGCAAATAAAAATAATTTTATCTCTCTTTTCCAGCTTCTACATCTCAGCGCTCTCTCTCTCTCTCTCTTCCTCCCTCATCATATAATTTTGGCTAGACCTTTGATACGATGCTAAATAACGGTGATGATAGGTGGATAGATATACTTTTCTATTGCTCCTCACTTCAATAGAAATATATCTGGTATTTTCCTTACAAGCATTGGGATAAGATACATGAGATAAGACATACATTTATCCCTTTATTCCTCCTACAACTAGGAACGTACATGGAATATTGGCATCTTTGGAAATAATCTTACCATTTTTCTCTTTTAATCTATTAAAGTCAAAAATTATATTAGTTTTCCTAATTAAACTACTCCTGAATTTCTGAAACAAACTCCATTTTATTTATTTTATTCTTTAATGATGCCACTGAGTTGTGTTGCTAATATTTTATATAAGAAGATTATTGTTTTTGTAGTTTTCTGCTGGTATGCTATTTTGGTCATGGTTAGCAAAATAATGCTAAATTCATAAAAAATATTTTAGAAACCATGCCCTTTCCCCTTTTATATGTTCCAGAATATTTTAATCGTGTTGGAATCATGCATTCTTTAAATGTTTCATAGAACTTCCCTATGAAATAATCAGGGCCCGATGCTTTTTCTGCAAGGTAACTCTTGATAGCTTTCTGTATTTCACCTACAATAACTCATCTCATTAAAAGCGTCCTATTTATTTGGGGTCAATATTAGTAAATTTTTCTGTTTAGGGTCTCAAAATATTTGTAAAGAAATGAAAAGAATAATTTGTTACAATTCATTTCTTATCTATAATTATCAGCTATTTATGCATTCATGTTTTCTCAGCGTTCGTCTTAACTGAGTTTGTCAACAGTTGATCTTTTTTTATTCCCTTTTTATTTCAAGATCTAGCTTTTACATTTATTACTTCTATCAGTTTTGTTTTTAATGCAATTTCTGTTCTTATCTTTACTAATTTCTGTCTCCTCTATTCTTTATTTTAATACAGTTTTTCTACTTCTTAAGTTGGATTCATCATTGACTTCTATTCATCTCCCTTTGATATTAATGCATGTATTTAAAACTACCAACATTACTCAAGTCTGCAATCTTTTGTTCCCAAGTTTCTTAGAAGAATTTTTTTTCCTCATTTTTCAGATATCCTCCAGTTTCAGTTTTTATTTCCTCTTTCACTCAATAGTAGCTTACAAGGAAAATATTTTGGTATTAGCATTATTGTTTTTATTACTGTTTTATTCTTCCTTTATGAGAGTTCGGGATTTTTTGTTTTTAATTTCTAGTTTCAGTGTGATCAAAGAATACTGCATACTATTTCTACTCTGAAAATTAGTACGATTTCTTTGGTGAATTTTTGTGAATATTTTAGTGATACTTGAAAATAAATATATATTCTGTTTTAAGGGTGCAGTATTGATATCTCATTTAGATATGCCTTATTAAATATGGGGGATTTTGGTCTACTGGATCTGTGATGCATTGTGAAAAATAAAGTTTCCCTTTACTCATTAATGTGTCTATTTCTCGTTGTATTTCTGTTAACATGTATATATAAAATAAAATATTTTTGTTTTTAACACTGATGCTGTATTATTTGGTAGACAGACCTTTTGTGATATCTTCGCTGCTGATTGTATTCTTTGCTATTTTAAGCATCCATATTTGTCTAAATGTCTCATGCTCTCTGCCCTAAAGCCTGATATAAAATGAGGAACTTTGGATTTACTTGTGTTTGCATTTGCTAGGAATTTATTTATTCTTTTATTTTAAACCTTTCTGATTTTCCTCATGTTTGCTCTGCTCTTGAAGGCCTCCTTCTGTCTGTGCAGTTGCTGGGAAGCCGCCTGAGGCCCATTGGTAATGTTTCATTCTTACATCGTTTTGTTTGTGTTTCCAAAGAATTATGCCTTTTATTAAGTCCACAGCCTCCTAAGATATCTGTAGTATGTCAATTTGCATCAGTTTCTCCTGGAATTCCATTTGGCTCTTTTAATCTGTAGAGTTTTGTTTTCTTTTACTCACAGAGTATCTTCTTTAATTATTTCTTGAAATATTTTTTTCTATTCTACTTTTCTGATTTCCTTCTTCAGGGACATGAATCACTCATATGTTGAAGGTCATCTGTCTTCCAAATATGTTATTATTTTTTTTTTTTTTTGAGACAAAGTCTCGCTCTGTCACCAGGCTGGAATGCAGTGGCACGATCTCAGCTCACTGCAACCTCTGCCTCCCAAGTAGCTGGGACTACAGGCACATGCCACCACACCCAGCTAATTTTTGCATTTTTAGTAGAGATGGGGTTTCACCATGTTGGCCAGGATGGTCTTGATCTCTTGACCTCATGATCCACCAGCTTCAGCCTCCCAAAGTGCTGGGATTACAGCCATGAGCCACCATGCCTGGCCCCAAATATGTTATTCTTTATGTGATCTTTAGTTGAACTCTGTATTCATATCTGTTTTGTTTTGCTGACGTTTCTGATCCTGTCCTTCTCTCCAATTGCGTTTCCAACACTGCAGATGCACTCTGTGCTGCTTCCCATCAAACACTCAACCACTGTGACGAGTCTCCTTCCTCTCTTCCCTCCGTCCTGAAGCCCACCCAGGCCAAGCTCACCTCCCCTCCCACCGTGTGTCCTGCCTCACCGCTCACGTCTCTGCTTCCTGCTCCAGTGTTGTAGAAGTTACTGCTTAGATTATTTCATTCCTGTCTTTCCTTTTATTTTTAAATCCACTTGCATTTTTTGGTCATAACTTTCATCTGCTTCATCGTAATATTGCATTTTTTTTTACCTGCCATTCTTTTTGCCATTTGCTCTGACCCTTTCTTCTTACAATAACTTTTTGTGCACAAATGTGTCTTGTAATTCATTGATTTCACCCACCTGGTGCCGCCCCAGTTCCTTGCAGAGGAGGGTCACGAGGCAGTATCTGTGCAGGCCCATTCGAACTCTCTGAATGGTGCATCATGAAAATACAGCCAGCCTTTGTGACTGTTCCTTCATCCCCATCCACCTTTACTCCCTATAAGCAAAGGACTTTGGGGAAGCTCCCTTTTCCCTGAGACAGAACTGTTGGATTCTCCTCTCCCAGTGCCCCTTACCCAACCCTGGAGTAACATGCTGCGGGCATTCAGCACTCAGAGCGTCCCAGCCCACATATTCCTGAATGCAGGTTTGACTTCCCATGCACTCCTTTACTTACTGGGCTTCAGGTTACTCGTGTCTCAGTTTCTCCAAAGCTGGGTGTATGGGTGGGGGGGATGGGAGCGGGGAGTTCCTTGTTCTCCTTATTGCTTGTATATTATTTCTTTTCTTTTCTTTTTTTTTTTTCTTTTTTTGAGATGGAGTTTCACTCTTGTTGCCCAGGCTGGAGTACAGTGGTGCTATCTTGGCTCACTGCAACCTCTGCCTCCCTGGTTCAAGCAATTCTCCTGCCTCAGCCTCCCGAGTATCTGGGATTACAGGCATGTACCACCACACCCAGCTAATTTTTGTATTTTTAGTAGAGATAGGATTTCTCCATGTTGGCCAGGCTGGTCTCAAACTCCTGACCACAGGTGATCCACCCACCTCGGCCTCCCAAACTGCTGGGATTATAGGCATGAGACACGATGTGCAGCCATTTGTATAAGATTTCTCAAAGGAGAGGAGGCAACACCTTCTTTACATTATCCCCTGATTTCCGGAAGTGCCCATACCCTCCCACAGAGGTCTTTCAGAAAATCATTATCTAACTTAGATAACTATTCTTTTATTCAGCCAACACATGGTTAGAACCTGTTGAATATTCGCTGCTGCACTAAGTGCTACGGATATTGCCTGACAAAGTGGGAGGCTGGAAGAATTAACATTATGGATTTATTTATTTAGTTAGTTTTTGAGACGAAGTCTCACTCTGCTGCCCAGGCTGGAGTGCAGTGGCACCATCCCAGCTCACTGCAACCTCTGCCTCCCAGGCTCAAGCGAGTCTTCTGCCTCCGCCTCCTGAGTAGCTGGGATTACAGGAGCATATCACCACTCCTGGCTTATTTTTGTATTTTTAGTAGAGACAGAGTTTCACCATGTTGGCCAGGCAGGTCTCGAACTCCTGACCGCAGGTGATCCATCCACCTCGGCCTCCCAAAGTGCTGGGATTATAGGAGTGGGCCACCATGCCCGGCCCGGATTTATTTTAAAAGAAACAGTATGAAAGCTATGCTTGTGGCGCCTCCAATGGGAGGAGAGGACTATTTAGGGGTCTGCTTTTAGCTGGTAAAGGCCCAAATACCAAGAGACATTTAGATTGGGGTCCAGAGTCATACCCCATAGACGTCAGCAGCTGAATTTGAACAAATCCACAGATGATCAAAATTCTGTCCTGGAGCCAGCAATTCACTCTGCTTGGAAATGTAAGCCCCAGGCAACAGCTGTTTTTGACCCCCACCCTAGCACGCAGTCTTTCTCACAAAGGCCCTCACAGCTGGGAGTTTCAAACAGTCTATTCTTTCAAAGCAGTTGTTCCCTAAAGCATTTGTCCTGTCTGCCCAGGATTTTCCAGAGCCCAGGACCCACATTACTGGAGTCAGCCTGTTCCATATCGAAACACAGGCCAGCTGTCCGCCCAGGGCCAGCACTGATTCTGAGGTGGAGCCCAAATGCTATCAACTTACTTGCAGCTGTCCTTCGCAGAAGTCCAATAGGCCCTCCGAATAATTCCCCCACGTGTTCAAAAAAAAAGTTTCTATGCTATGGTGAGAAGACTCACAGACTGCTTTCTTCTGCACAGCTCTGAGAGCAGCGAGATAAACTCAATGTCCAAACAGATGATGCAAAACTGATTTCTCATTAAAGTAGAAATTTTAAACTTAAACAGGAAAACACCATCCTTTTAGGAAATATTGCTTCTTTAGGGATCTAGACAACTTGCACTATCAAGCATTGCCCTGCGTTGGTATTCCCACAGTGGTTGAATCCTGGAAGTCTCAAATACTCCTATTTTAAAAACAAAGAAACAGGGTGATTGATTACCTCAGGTGGGAAAAGAGCAATGCAAGGCTATTATGCAAGTGTTTTTGGACAATCAGCTATTTCAACACAAAGGAAGAGAGAGGTTCTTGATTAGGTGAGCTCTGATAATTTAGGGTGATCTTCACCCCAGGGAAATTTATTCAGTTTATCCAATAGTTAATAATGAAAAGTCATCTCATCTGAAAAGGATGCATCGTAAGCAGAATGGGGCTCTTCAAGGAACCTCTCTAAATAGGAAATAGTATTTTCACTTAAGTTTAATTTCATGACAACCATATAATAATATCCATTTTTTTGTTTAATTTTCATGCATGTGGGTTTTCTGCAGACTCTTAGAAGACACTATTTTCTGAGTATTAGCTTGTCAATCTCAAACTTCTTAAAGGTGAAACCAATGGTGATTAAGACTCTATGTGAAATCCCTTTCTCGGTTTAAAAAAAAAAAAAAATCCGAGGTGTTTAAGAGAGTCACAACTTCATGAATGTATTTAGAGCCTAAACAAAAGTATCCATGTATGCAACAGAAAAGCCGAGAGATCCCGAAGGTACTTAAAATTGCTTATAAAATTTACAGATAATCAGAAGAAACGTATCCTTATCAAAATCAACCCAGCTTAGGGTTCAAATTTCCAAGATAAATAAAGCATAGGCAGAGAATGCAATGTGTCATTCTGCATGATATTTTTTCTCTTGTTTCCAAGTAAACTGAAAACTCACTGATACCTGCAGCCCACTGCATGCCGTCACACAAAATGACACATGCTCACCTAGAGAGCAGAGGACAGAAGGAAAATATTATCTACCTGGCACTCAGGATGATGACTAACAAGCCTAACTTCTTTAATGCTCACAACAGTCCTCTAAGATGCAGATCTGTGTCTGCATTTAGCAAAGGGAAGTCCTGTTTCTGAATTCGCCCATCTGTTGCTGGGTGAGCAGGAATGACAGCACACGGACGAGAGGCTGCCACGTCTGTGCTCTCATCACTTGCCACACCAACCCTGCCACGAATTTGAGGATGCAATTACAGTCACATCGGTGTGTGCCCCCATGATGAAATGATGGCGGCCGCGTGGTGCGGCGGTGAAGAGCAGCGCCGTGGGGCTGCCTGCCTGAGTGCTGATCTCACCACACTTCTTCCTCAGGCAATTTCATCAACTTCCCTGAGAACGAACTCTCCTCCCAGCACGGGGATGGCAGCAGTATGATACCTGGCTCTGGAGTTGTTACGGGATTTCGAGCTGATGCAGAGACGGTGCTCAGCACTGAAGAAGGCGCAGCCTTTCTTTCTTTGACTTGGTTCTATGATCCCATCCTTCTAACAGCAACTTTGCCAAAACACGTAAATTCTGTGACTTTCCGAGGTAAATTTTTTAAAAAACATGCCCAATGTTTTATTGTTTTTTATTTGTGACTTACTAGAATGTAATTTTTCCTGCTTGTTATATTCAATTTCTACAATGAAGTCAAAAGAGAACTTATACAATCTCAATTTTCCCATTAACCAAACTGTGTGGACTGATGAACTCTTAAAGCAAAAGGTGTTTTCAAATCACAAGGAAAAAAAATTGCATTTTATTCCTGCTAAGGCAAAACAAACAATGGCAGCATTTTTCAAGATAGATTACGGAGAGATGATAGATGGTAGGTAAGCGAGATAGATGACAGACGAATGATTTGCAGATAGATAGACAGATATGTGATAGACAACAGATCTGAGCCATCAACATTTAAATGCAGATATGATACAGAAATAAAGCAATAGCATCTTTGAATCTAGAAGCATCACTAGATGTCATCACACCTCTTCCCCATCGCACTTGACCCGATTTTACAGAAATCTGAGCCTGTGGGAGGTTAAGTGGCTGTCCCATTCTCATGAATTGTTAGCAGTGACAAATGAGACTTGAAATCTATTCCCGTCACCAGCAATGCATTTGGCCACCACACTACATCATTTTTTCCCTCCCTCCCTCCCTCTCTCTCATAAACCTAGGTCGTGTGGTAGCTGTCTTTATGCCCTCTTCATTGCAATGTTTCAGATCTTACTTGCTCCTGGGTCCTCTTACTTTACAAAATCATCTCATTCTCCCCTATCATCTACTATTCCACCCACAGAACTGACCTTTAAAAATGTATCCCCCAGACGCCTCTCAGTAGCTGGTAGGCCTCTGCTATCCATACATTATTGTTACTCCCAATGGGGGAGCCAGCTCATGGTGCAGGGTTTCTGGCTCCGGCTGATGGATATTCCATTCCCAAAGTTCCTTGGAACAGAAGAGGCCTACATGCCAGTGTTGAGGCCACCTCTCCTCACACAACGTCCTGTCCTTCCTTGCCTGGCCACACATTTCACTTCCCTGAACCATCTCTCATTCATCCTTGCCTGCAGAGTCCCAATATCATTCTCCACACTCCTTTGCTTCCCAACGTTTTTAAAGCATCTAGGGGACCCCAGAACATCATTCTGTGAAGGACGTTGAGAATACCTGCCGTGTTTTCCCGGCTCCTCTTTCGGCCTGACATGTCCTTTGCTCCTCCTTTTCGTTGCCTTTCTCATATATCTGGGGATCTGCTCACCCCCTTTCCTGGCAGGTTGTCACTCCTAACCCCTGTCTAGCTTTATTTCTATTCTGTCACCAGCACACAGCTGCAGCATTTGGTTCCGGGGACAGCTGACACGGTAGCCAGTGACATGATCTTTACAGTAGCTTTTATTAACTCGTCCTAATGGCTTAGTAGATTTAGCCACATTACTTGAAAACTGGGTGTCACAAAAGCTTCTAAAAATACACTGATATAAATCTTCTGATAAAATACTATGCTGAGCATGTTTAGGCTTCCACATGTCAACATAGGGAGAAAACGGTCACTATCTCTACCATTTGACTGGAAAGCTAATAAAATAAAGTTTTTAAATGCCCAAATAAGACCTTTCTCATATGACATGTTGAATTATAGAAACACAAAGTCCTTAGGCTGCACTCCAGGAGCTATCCCCTTCTGCTTTCCAGACCGAAGGCTGGTCAGCGCTATCTGTAAAGGCCCAGGCAGTAAACCCTGTGGGCTTTGTGTCCCCACGGTCTCCGATGCAGCCACCCACTGTACAGTTACAGGAGCGGCAGCCACAGATAATGTGCAAAGTGGGCCTGCCTAGTTTCTGATAAACTTTATTTACAAAAACAGGCAGTAAGCCTGATTTAGCCAGCAGACTACAGATTCCAGACCCCCGCTCTAAACTAATAGGATATTTCATCAGTGAGAACCACAACCTGGGTAGAGAGCTGCAGTTATCTGCAAAAAAATTTTGATAGGTACAAAGAACCCCTTTACCCACGTATTTGGATGGAGGTTCAGTCTCAGGGATAAGCCCCTGTTCAAGTTATTGGAGATTAAATTTTAAGAAAATACCAAAAGAGAACACTGGAGGAAAGGCTGAGCGCACAGAGGACTACAGAAACGCCGCACAAACAGCAGTGTCGACAGCTGCTGACCTCGGATTAGAGAAGGGCTCAGGAGGAGGCTGCTGGTAACCTCCTGAAATGATAAAGACATGAAGATGCGGACACCAGCCCGCAACAGATAAACATCCGAATAACCGAGGAACAAGGAGGAGGGACTTAGAGGCCTGGGGACATGACCTTGCCTCTGCGGGGCTGCATGCCCAAGTCGCAGGACTTGGGAGAACTCTCCTCCCTCTTCTTTCTCCTCCTGCTCAACCTCATCGTCAGTGTTCTTTAAAGTTGCTCTTTGTTAAAACATATGCGGTACACCTTACCAGCAGTACTTAATGAATCTTGACAACACCCACGGGAGGTGGGGATGTCTAATGCTATTCTCATCCTGCAGATGAGAAAGCTGAGACTCAGCCAGCTCAAAAACCTGACAAGAGTCACTTAATTAGAAAGTGGCAAAGTCCAGGTTCAAACCCAGACCTCCACCATCCAAAGTCCATTCTCTTCATTTAAAAAACTAAAACGTTGCTCCTTTACTTTGCAATTAGGCATATGAATGCTGTTCAAGGATGCTCATGACCAAACCCTATCACCATCTGGGCCCATTATGAGCATTTTATTGGTACCACAAATAGCTGTAGATGCGAAAGGACACCAGCAACTTCACCCTTGCCAATTCCCCTCTGCAGAGGTGGGAGGTTAACAAGCTCACCCATTGAGCCCGGAGCTGCAGCATTTAGTTAACAGCTGGGAAGACCTGCTGGCCTTACACTTTAATGCATATGTATAGCATCACCCTCACTAGCTTGTACATTTGTTTTAGTGGGATTTTTTTTTTTACTCTCTCTCTGCAAGGAGACTCTAGAAGAAGTCAGCGGGAGGGCACACAGGCTCCAGCCTGGAACTGTCTTCTTGGAAACAGCCCTGGTACAAACCAGAATCTGTTCCTAAGGAGATCACAAAGGCTACGTTCTTCATAGACAGCCAGAAATAAAATTCAGCTTACAACAAAAAAATGCAAAAAAGACTAACCCATCTATTACCTAGGTTTACAATGGGCTAGGTTTCCTCAATCAAGCAAAATCATCTTAGCTGCCATTGATCTTCCACTGGGAAGATTAACTTCCCAGCATTTAGTTAACTTCCCAGCTGTTAACTAAACGCTTCAGCTCCGGGCACAGTGGGAAGCAAACTAAAACATACCTTTGTCAGAAGAGGCGTTTAGGCTGGTCGCAGTGGGTTTGGTCTGTAATCCCAGCACTTTGGGAGGCCAAGGTGGGCGGACTTCTTGAGGCCAGGAGTTCGAGACCAGCCTAGGCAACATGGCGAAACCCCATCTCTACAAAAAAAAAAAAAAAAAATTAGCCCGGTGTGGTGGCATGCACCTATAGTCCCAGCTACTCGGGAGGCTGAGGCACAAGAATCACTTGAGCCCAGGAGGTTGGGATCATGCCATTGTACTTCAGCCTGGGTGACAGAGGGAAACTCTGCCTCAAAAAAAAAAAAAAATGAAGGGGCTTTTATTCCAATGTGATGCCTCTTGGAATTAGCAGGAGCCTGGCTACATTTCCCAGATGAATGAACTCTCCTCCCGCTTATCTCAGCACACTGGTGTGGCTGTTTCCAATTTCGTTCTCTCAGTTTTCTCAGAGTCCAGAGTGACCCTTTCAAAGCCTCAAACTTGTCAGGTGGAAACTGTCATATGCTCAAACAAACATGTGTTAGTGTCTAACTACACAGTATGTGACACATAAAGAAACCAATTCTTGTGTCAAAGTTTCACAAGAAAAGACAGGCAGGCATGTGTAGAAAGACTTCTTATACTGAAACTTCATAATTGAAGGCAGAAGTGCTCTGAGATGTCTTTTCCAGAGTATGCACCAAAATCAAAATGCTCGGGTTTCTGCTGCCCTTCTCCCAGGCCCAGCCCCTGCCTGGCCTTCCCCACCCACTCCTCACCCACGTCCAGTTCTCCATACTCACAATATGGTTTAGCCGCATTAGAAAAAGAAAAGAACACTGCAAAACAGGGTATCCACTAAAAATTCTCCAGAAAACCTACTTGAGCTTCCCTGAGTGGAGGGACTGGAGCTTATTTTTGATGTGCCTTTCTATCATAGAAAATGTCACACGCATCAATCCCAATGTACTTGTGGTCAGGTTTCCGCCATGATCCATCCACAGATGATCCTGCTTTGTCTAGAATGCCACCCACTTTCTGTAACTTAGCATGTGGCTGTCATGAAGATGGCGCCTATTCTTCCTGTACCCACAGCCCTGCATGGAACTTCCTGGTGCCCTTTCACTCGGAAACTGGGTTCAGCCATGGGATGTACCTTGGCCAACAGGATGTTAGCAAATGTGACATTCAAGCAGAGACATGCGTGGAAATTGCTCCGGTGACCAGGCTGGCTCCCATTCAGCCATGAGAGACATTCGGCCATGTCTAGGCTGGCCTGCTAAAGAAGAGACATGTGGCTGCCCTCGTTGTCCATCCAAGGCCATCCTAGATCAGCTGATGGCCAGCTGACACCTGTGTTAGCAATTCAGGCAGAAAAGAGAACTGCTCAGCTACATCTAGCCCAGATCAATAGAGCCACCTAGCCAGGCAGCCCAGAGTTGTGAACAATGACGTCTTACTGTTGTACATATGCCACTGACCTTTTATGGTTGCTATACTAAGCACTGGAAGAACCGTGCTTCTTCCAGAGTTTCCTCTCAGAGAGAGAGAAAAAAGACACTTTCTTTATTAATATAGCTACAATGCCATTATCACATACTTAATAATTCCTTATTAGTGTTATATTGAAATTGGTTTTACTCATTTATTGAATAGTAATACATAATCAGTGTTCAAATTTCTAATTATCTCACAGGTACCACAGGATTTTTTAGTAGTGCTTCTGAATCAGGATGCAGTGTGACCCATACATTGTGTTTGGTCAATACATGCGTCTCCCGAGTGTCTGTGATGATAGACTCCCCTTCACGCAGGCACACGTGCCCTCTATTCAACGCCTTTCTTCTGGAGAGCTTTCACATGCTGGATTTTGCCTTTTGTACTCAAAAGGGAACTGCCGCTTAGCTCATTCTGCCCTCAGATTTTCCTATACATAGAAGTTGGATCTAGAGACTTAATCAAATTCAGATTTGATTTTTGGGGAGATGGGGGGTCAAGACTGCTTCATGACTGGTGTCATTTTCCCCCACAGGAGACACACTGTACCTGGTTGTCTCTCTGTTTGTGATGCAGCAGCCATTGCTGATCATTTCTCAGGTCCATTTATTCATTCATTCACTCAGGTTTGAAAACTGGTAACTGTCTAATCCCATCATTCCATGTTTATTTGTTAGATAGAATTAAAACTTCAATTAAAAATTTTTCTCCTCAACTGTAATTTGAGTACCCAGGGTACAATTTTTATATAGAAGACAGAATTAAAGCTTGATTTATTTATTTATTTCTTAAAATTAAATTTTAGTTTACAGCCAGTCATGGTGGCACGCCCCTGTAGTCCCAGTGACACAGGAGGCTGTGACAGGAAGATCACTCGAGCCCAGGAGTTTGAGGCCAGCCTGGGCAACACAGTGAGATCCCATCTCAAAAAAAAAAAAAAGGTTACTAGTTTCTTTCAGTGGTGAACAATTAATTGGTTTTTCTTTTTTTTTTTGGTATCATTAGAAACTAATGGATATAAATATATTTAATGTGCAGTCCATTGCAGATATTATTAGTACTGATATTCAAAATATCTAATCTTTAAATATAGTACAAATCTCCTCAAGTGAGTTCCTTGGTCCTACTGACACGATTATAGTAGATTTTTACGTTGACAGCTCATCTTGCATATTGTCTCTCCCAGACCTGGGATGAGTCTTTTTACCAAGGATCTCTGGTTCCTTTCAGAGGAAAATGGTATGTAGAGAACACAATATGGGCTCTAAAGGTGTCCTAGATTATAAATTGTTTCCAGATCTTTTCAGTAAATAGATCCAGGAGGAAAATAAGTTTTTAAAATATAAAATCCATCATGAGTTTATACTGATATTTGAAGTCAACTTCAAGACTGCAGGGATTCTTCTTAACTTCCATTACATGTAAGTATCTTCTTTTATTCTCTATAAAATTTTTGTTCTCAGCGAATGATAAAATGTCACACAATTATTCACCAATTTTATTCTCATCATACAAATCAGCCTCTGAATTACAATACCAACTGTCAGGCCTCCAAGTCCAAGCCTGGCCATTATAGCCTTGGTGACCTGCACATACACCTCCTGATGGTCTCCAGGAGCCAGAAAGTCTCAAGTAACCAGATGGCCACAAAGAGAAGTGAAACAACTGGTTCCTGCCTCAACTAATTGCTCTTCCCCTGCAACGTTCAACCATTGTTCCCACTCAACCTTGCGAAATCTCCCCCTAGACATTAGGTTTCTCAAGACTCCCACCTCTGTAACTATGTAATTTACTGCACCCTCCCCTCTACTTGCAACTGATAACCTCCACCCTATGACCATGCCTGTTTGTAATAGATTTCATCCCCCTACGCTTGTGACCATGCATCCCCTGATTACCCTCCCCTCCCTAAAACAGACAACCACCTTTAACTGACAATTTGCCCCAACCCGTATAACCAGTCCCCATTCCTACCCACCTCGCCTAACTCCTTTTTCGGATTTGGCCCACTGGCACCCAAGCGGGAAATAAAACAGCCTCATTGCCCACACAAAGCCTGCCTGGTGGTCTCTCTATGCGAACGACGTGACTAACACCAACTATGCCACTAGAAATGTGACTACCGAATGCAGCTTATAATTTTTTAAATGTGCCCTATGTGTACGTATGTACACTGGAGAAGTAAAATCAAATTAACGTATTTTAAACCATTTGAAATAGTTTCTGCTGTGTGGTTATGCCAGCAAAATGGCTAATGTAACTTTTTTTTTTTTTAAGTTAACTTGTCAGTCTGGTGGCTCCCACCTATAATCCCAGCACTTTAGGAGGCCAAGGCGGGCGGATGGATCACTTGAGGTCAGGAATTGAACATCAGCCTGGCTAACATGGTGAAACGCCATCTCTACTAAAAATACAAAAAATTTGCCGGGCATGGTGGTACATGCCTGTAGTCCCAGCTACTAGGGAGGCTGAGGAGGGAGGATCACTTGAACCCAGGAGACAGAGGTTACAGACAGCCGAGATCGTGCCACTGCACTCCAGCCTGGACGACAGAGTGAGACTTCATCTCAAAAAATAAAGTTTAAGTTAACTTTTATTTTTTATTTCCAGAGGTTGTTCGTTTGCTTTCATTTTTGCCTGATGTAAAATATTTACATTTCCAGAGTCAACTGTACATAAGATATATTCAAAAGTCTAATAAAGTTGCTTTTTGTAAAATATTAAGCACCTGAATTTCTGAAAATGAAGATGATTTAATGCATTTATAGCTTTTAATAGTTTTGTCACACAGGTATATCTCTAAGAAAAGTGTTAATACACTGTTTATTAAGTTTTTATATCTTTGTTTATATATTTATTCATTCATTCATTCTAATAAGCAACATGAGGTTTCTGGATCAGATACAGACTTTTAATGACTCACAGAGTACCTTGTATTGATTCCTAACACCCCAGACACCCATGGACTGAAGCAAGGAAGCAAGCAGGACCCACTGTGCCTACAACTGTGGGTTGTGTTCCACAGGAGAGGAACCCCAGAATTAGGAGTCTCAGAGCTTATATAGGATGATTGGCACAATTACTCCTTCTCCTCTCTAGAGAGGGAAAGAGGCCTTTGTTCTCTATCACAGATGTCAAATTCTCTCTAGGGAAAGAGAGGTAATAATATCAGGCTTTTACAGCCCTTTGAAATGTAAACAAATGCCTCAAGGGAGAGATAAGACTGTATCTTTCTAGAGCTATCATCCCTTAACCCAGGTGCCAACAACCTTTACTCAGAAAGCCCTGACCATGTAGAAACATGAAAACAGTCATGTAGCACTGTTTCCCAAAATTATGTAATTTCTCTTGGTTTTGAACTTTACAAAAGTGGTATCATAGAGCAAATCATTTTTTTGTAACTTCTGCTGAACGTTATGTTTCTAAAATGGCATAACAGAATTATATATCCTTTAATATTTGGATATACTCACTTGTAAAAATCATCTTGCCTAATATTCTTTTGGGAAATATGTTAAATTACCGACTCAATGTCTGTAGTACCTATACGATTGTTTTGCCTCTCTTTTCTTTTTTTTTTTTTTTTGAGACATCTGGAGTGCAGCGCCACGGTTACAGCTCACTGCGGCCTTAACCTCCCAGGCTCAAGCAACCCTCTCACCACAGCCTCCCAAGTAGCTGGGACTACAGGTGCACCACCACACCCAGTTGATTTTTTAAAATTTTATGTTTAATAGCGACAGGGGTCTCGGTACGTTGCCCAGGCTGGTCTCAAACTCCTGAGCTCAAGCAATCCCATCCTCCTCAGCCTCCCAAAGTGTTGGGACCACGGGCATGAGCCACCGTGCCCACCTGCTTTGCCTTTCAGTTGTCTCTTCAGTCATTTTGATCAGTTATATTTTTCTAAAAATACATTGATTTTATTGAGGTTTCCAAAATACTTAGTATAAAACTGTTTACATATTTATTTATTATATCTTTATTTCTTCTGCTCCTCTACTGTATTCTCTGTGCCTATTTCCTCCCTCCCATCCTCTCTCCCCTTCTCACCAGATGTTTTCCTACTTTTTTCATCGTTGGCTTTGATGGTTATTTCAACTGCATCTTAGCTATTTCACTGATTCTAATCTCATTTTTGTTAATTATTTCATTATATTCTCTTTGGGTTTGTGTGACTGTTCTCTAACTCCTCAGAAATGACTGGCCCTCTAAATGATAGCCTATCTTCTTTTATCACATACACATTTAAGACTATAAATATTTCTTAAAATACTGCTATTACACACCTTAAATATGCAGTAGTTCATCATTTGCTTGTAGATATTTAAGAATTTCCACTGCATTTCCTCTTTGATCCACAAATTAGTGGTGTTTCCAAATTTCTAAATGTGGAGCTATCTTCTATCTTTTGTCATTGATTTGAATATAATTGTATGCAATCCATTTTTATAAATATTCCATGTATGCTTTAAGAACATATATTCTCTAATATTCAGATGCACAGTTTTATATATATCTCATTAAATCAAGCTTGTTGATTATGTTCCTTAAATTTTCTTTAATTTCACTAATTTCAGTCTGCATACATCAATAATTGAGAGAGATGTATTGCATGTTCACACAGTGATGGTAAATTTGTCAATTGCTTTTTGTAGATTTGCCATATATGGGTTTGTATATGTTTATGTCCATTTTATTAAAGCTATGCAAATTTAAAATAGACCTTCTTGCTAAATTAGAAATCTTATCATTATGTAATGATCTTCATTTTTTCATTATGTGTTTTTGTCCGATAGCAATATTATGATGACTTTCTTTTGGTAGCATTTTCCTGGAATCTTTTACATCTTTTATTTTTGAATTTTCTATGTGCTTACATTTTGTAGTAATCTTTTGTAAACACTATAATAAGCAGTTGGAATTTTGCTTTTTCTAATCATATCTGCCATATAACTGGTGGGGTTAATCCACTTAAGTTGTGTTTATTGATAAATCAGAACTGATTTATACCACCTAGTTTCAGGCTTTCTATCTGCCTTATATTTTTGTACTTCTTTTCCTCATTTTTTGCTTTTTTATTAATTGAATTTTTAACTCTCTCCTTTACTGTCTAAAATCTATTTGTTTTGGTGTTCTATGGTACTGTCTATGTAAGTGTTTCTTTTCCTTTATTCTTCTTGATATACAGTTTGCCACAAATATCTGTGGATTTCTGTCTTTCATCAGTTTTGAGAAATTTATCAGTCATTATCCTTTCAATATTGCCCTTCCTCAATTTTCTCTATTTTCTCCTTCAAACTAATTAGACATAACTTAGCTCTTCTCCTTCTATTCTCCATGTTTCTTTACGTTTCTTTCAAATTTTCATATTCTTGATAAAGAGACTACATCCCAGATTATTTCTTCAGAACTATCTTCTATATCATGAATCCTTTCTTCATCTATGTCTAATCTGTTTTTAAATAAATTCATTGAGTTTTTTAATTTTAAACTTTTTTTTTTCCATTCCTAAAATTTCCATATGGTTATTTTGTTTTTCAAATATGCCTGGTCAGTTTTCTAACCTTTTATTTTAGGCTTATTTTTATTCTATCTTTTTTTTTAACCTTAAACATCTATATATATTTTATATTCCATATCTGGTCACTCTGATATTTTTAAATGAGGTTTTAAATAAGGTGCTTGTTCTTTGGCTTATTTTCCTTTATAGTGGTGATATTTTTCCTTTGGGTACTTTTTTGTGAAATCAGATTTTGTTTAACTTAATCTGTAATGATCTTAGCAACCAAATTTGTAAAGCTCCTGTTCACAGGAGATTGTGCTTGCTTCTCTCAAGAGCCAGTGGCACTCTTTACTTGTAATTACTCTAGTCTTTGTTCAGAGAACTGGGTTAATGTGGAAGTCTGAAGTTTTATCTCTCCCCCTTTCATAATCACAGAGCTTCCTGCACAGTGGTACTGATCTAGGCATCTGATTTCAAGACCACTTTCCAAGTGTTTGTCTACTGTTTACTGCTCTATGATCTTGGACCCCTGTTCCTGTTTTTATCTTTATTCAGACATTCTCCTTACTTTCCAGTGAGCTCAGGGACACAGTAAACGTTATTGTTATTGTTATATATCTGAGACCTAGTTTTTTCAGTCAATGTCTCTTCGAGTCACTCAGTATGAGATATTACCAGAAGCAAAAGTCCCAATCTACAAAATGAGGTTTTGAACATGCAAATTAGATTATTGGAAAAGCATCAAAAACTCAGATTATCCCACTTCGGTTTATACAAAATTACGCAAATAACTGAAGCAATAAATAAATGACGTCTTTACAGTAAAAAAATAAGAATGACATTTCTTCCCTAGTGTATTCTGTTTATTTAAATACTCAGAGCTCACATGGAATAGAAAACACCACAAAATGGAGCTGTTTCTTACCCAAGAACATTGTGGCATATACCATGTTGCATGATCAAAAGGCTAGAAATACTTGTTATCCTTATACTACCCTTAAGTTTAGAAATCATTTTAAATAAAAACCTGTATTAACATTCCTGGGATTCAAATGGCTTAATAATAGTTATTGACATTGGGGTTTACAAAGTAAGTGCCTTTATATCCATTATCTCATTTGATCATCACAACTTTTTGAAGGAATGAGACACAGGTTTTTATTTCTAGCTTATAGATAAGAAAAACTGAAGGTCAAAGAGATCGAGTGACTCACTGACTGTCATATAGTAAAGAAATGGGACATAAAGGCAAGAAAACAGACTCTGCTTCCTGGGGTCTTTCCACTGCATTGCCTTGAAGAATGTTTAAAAATATTAATTAAACTAATCTAGATAGAAAAGATTCTCCTGGATTCCAGAAACTCAAAATAAAAGAAGTGGCAATCCCCCCAGAAAAGTAAGAGAATGGTAAAGGAAGATGGAACTGCCTAACAACAATAACAACTGTAAACCAAACTGGACAAGAACAGAGTCAAAGAGGAGGTTCCATCACTCTCCATTAATACTCTAGCTAAAAGCAAAGCTAGGAAATCTTGAGGTTTATTCAAGATTGACATTAAGATATTTGTAAGTCAGCAAAACTGGCACCATCCTTACTTAGCCTTTGTAGCCCACTTAGTAGCCTACAGTACTAACTATGATGAGAAGCTAACAGAAAACACATCTACATGAAGGCTTTCTCAGTCAGTATGCCTAAGGTGAGAGGGTCCTCGATCCTGCATTGTATGTCTGTTCCAGAGATTCTACTTGATTCTGGGATACTTGTTTTCCCCTGCAATCTCAAATCCTGGAGGAGTCTGAGTCCCCTGCCATAGACATTCTAGTCCCCTTTGAATAAGTAACACCCAGCTGGGTTCAGAGCTGACTCTATCTTCTCATTGCTCTCCTCACCATCAAGAACTAGATAAGATTTCCCAGGGATGCACCCCCTGGTACTATCCGGAACCTTTAAATAACTCTACGGCTCAGTAAACTAATCTATGTCCAAATACACCAAATGATGGCCATCCAACCAAGTTCTTCATAGACTTTAGCCTGTAAACAGCAGATGAGGACTACCATTTTATCATTTTCCAGGGAGAAAAAAAACAATGAATGGTTAGTTCCACTGCGGGAGACTACTGGGGTCAGTGTCAAAACACAATATAGTGTAAGTACTCTACTGCTCAGCTTGCCTCTTTAGAGAGAGCCCTACTGGTCCAGGGGAACCAGAGTTACCTTAGTGAAGGCTCCTACCTTACATATTAAGCTCAGAGGTCGGCAGGCCCCTCGGACCTACAACTTGCACTCGAAGAGCAGAAGCCTCGGATGCAAGTGGTAGAAAGCAAGCAAAGACTTCCCTGAAGCGACAGTGCTAGTCACAGGAACCACCAGAACAAAGTCTGATGCACAGTGGGGCCTCTTTCAGAGCAGCTTAGGAGTAAGAAGGGAACATTTATAATCTGTTTGGCTATGGTGTAGCCATTCTGAGCTATCTTCTTTTCTTTTTTATTTTGAGACAGAGTCTCGCTCTGTCATCCAGGCTGGAGTGCAGTGGTGCGATCTCAGCTCACTGCAACCACCGCCTCCTGGGTTCAAGTGAGTCTCCTGCCTCAACCTCCCAAGTAGCTGGGACCACAGGCACACATCACCATGCCCAGCTAATTTTTGTATTTTTAGTAGAGATGAGGTTTTGTTATGTTGGCTAGGCTGGTCTTGAACTCCTGACCTCAGGTGATCTGCCCACCTCGGCCTCCCACAGTGCTGGGATTACAGGTGTTAGCCACCACACCAGGCCTCATTCTAAGCTATTTTCTAAGCAACGTTTTAGATCCCTGGGTCTCATGGATGTTAAAGGCATTCTCACTATAAACTCAGGGAAATCCATTGCCAGACATTACTGTACATGTAAGCCATACTACAAACCTACACCGAAACTTTGAAAAAGTAGAAAAGTGCATTTCCACAGGTCTACGATCCACTTCCTGTTTTGGAAATTTACTATTGAAAGAATCAGGTTCGAAGCCGAAACATCAGCTGCCCAAAGACTCCCACATGGCTAGGAACTGCATCTGGCCCATGAGCTTCCGCTTGGGTGCATTTGTGCGACGGCAGAACTGCAGTGGTGCACAAACATCCAACTACACACGTGTAAAATCTGTATTTGTTCCAGTAATCATCCTCAAAGTCACATATTTTTCATGTGTAAATTAGGAAGTCAGTTTTGAAAATCTGGCCCAGTGTCTCTGCAAATTGTTCCTTCTTTGTCATTGAGAATGTCACAGCTGTTCTTGTCAGAAGGAAGACAAAAGAACAGAAAGACCAGTCTATTTAATCTTCATTCATTGACCTTCCATTTAAAAGGAAAGAGACATGGAAAGGAAATAGGAAAAACAGACGTGTTTTTCCTTGCAGGGTTATTCATGTGCTCTCATCCATGATATGATATGCTCTCATATCAGCCCAGTTCTTGGCAGCCACAAAGCCCTGCTTAATGATGTAAACCAAGAGTCTGCCCCACCCGAGAGAAAGGCTTGGCCATTTTCCCCTGAAGTGATACCACCTATGGAAGTCTGGCAAAGTGGCTTTTACAATTTTGCTAGTCTGAGCTAAACACAGAAACGTGGTTAACAGGCTGTTCTGGGCATACTTGTGCTACTACTTTTAATGGCTGTACAAGAACAAACCTGTTAGAAAGGAAACACAATGGCTTTTGCTAAACCTTTCCAGATCTACACTTTGCTCCTATCTTCTTTCATCTTTGCTTCTGACTTCGTTCTGCTCCTCGTCTCGCTCCCTCTGGAGTGCCTATTCTTTCTGGCCTGGGTTCTTTCAGGAGCTGCTGATTGATGAGAGAGACTTCTGTACTCCTTGAACAGCTAAACAGTTTCATCCCACCCTTCCTGCAACCAGTGAGGATGTTTGCAAAAACCCAAACAGCCTGGGGAGGTGTCAGGAAGTGAACAGAAGAAGGCATGCTGTTTATAGACCAGAAACATTGCCGAGATTTTATTCTGGGTTGGTTGTTTGGATTGTAAAGAGAATATAGCCCCTCCCAGGGAAACGCGGACTGTCTACAGGCTATCATTCAGAGGAACTACCTCCGTAATGTCTGGCCACAAGCCTCAGGGGGCTCACGAAAGGAGACGAATGATGAAAGGATAGCAAAAATAACTGCTTACCTAGTATAGGGTAAAAGAGAAACAAGGAAAAATTTAGAACACACCTTACAACTCCCTTAAATATTGGGACTTGCCAGATGCTTTGCTTACTGAGATATTGGAGACTTACGTACTTTGAAAATGTAAAACCTTCCTTGCCTTAAAACGAAAGAAAACAAAGATATGCGCTCCCATCCTGGGAGCATCTGGCAGCACATAAGAGATAAAGAAGCCCAAGAAACAGTCAAAGAACACTGATACAGCCTTCATTGACGAGTGGATCAAAAATTTATATTGCCCTTCTAGGATAAAATAGAGAAATGCCTTATGAAGATGAGATAATGGATTGTAGATATTTTAGAGCTAAATAATGCCTTAGACATCACCTAGATGAACTCTCAGGCTTTCTGTATTAATTATATTGGAGAAAGATCATCCAGGATAAGCCATCCTTTGCTCCAAGGATTAGGGTGAATGAGATGGAGGGCCTGAGAATTAAGTCAGGAGACAGGGCCACTGTTTCCCATGACAGACAATAAGCCAAGTCATAAACAGCGGAAGATCCGTCAGGTATCAGGTGGAGAGAAGGAGGAGCTTGAGGCCAGCTCTAGAGTCATGGGGGATGCCAACTAGGATGTATCATTTAAAAAATCATTGAATCCGAGTATATTTTCAGAGTCCTTTACTTTTATTTAATCTACTTTCTCTAAAGCCATTACAGAAAGATCAAAATAACTTTAGAACTCTCACAATTGGACTAACCTGGCCATTATGTTTAAAGGGAAAGGCTTCATCCAATAGTGCCAAAGGTGACTTTCAGTAGAAGTAAATGCCTACAAGAACTTCATCTGGGAGAGATCATCATCTTAAGCAGCCAAGAGCTCACACAGTGGGGCCACGAAGGACCAGAGACAGGTGGTCATCTCTGCCTGGGTGTAGGTTGCTGTTTCAGGGGAGAATGGAACTTGCCCCTTAAACTCATGCATTCTATCCTCAATAGAAGCATCGCTCCTCTAATTCATCTTTCATCCAACCCATGTTCACCACAGGACCAGAGAGAGCTAAACTCCAAGATTAAAGATCTTCGCATGGATGCGAGATGATGAGATAAGCAGAAACAACCACACGGCTATCCACACCTTGGTCTTCCTTCTGGTCCAAACCTGCTGACAGAGGGACACAGGAAGCCACGTGCACCCCTGGCCCTCACACTTGGGACCTTCTGCGTTTCAGAACAATTTGAGCTCCTGTGCTTCTAGTTTCTGCTTTCAAAGAGAAAACCAGAAGCAGAAAATCTCCAACCCCAGATAGCTTGTGCCACTGTGAAATAGTGCTCTATAGAAATAAAATAGCTTGAGGACTTTTAAAAAAATATCCAATAGGTTCTCACAAAGATGGTGTCAAACAATTCTTGAACACGTTAGGCCAAAGCACTTGTAAACACTCTGGCCTTAGAATATGCTGTGGACTCAAATATTTCTGCCTTAAACACTGAGCTACTTCCTTTTCTTTCAATTGGATTCAGAAAATAGTGTTTATTCTCTTTCAAGCGTTATTGGTTTCCCTCTAAAGTCATGCTTACAAGATTCAAGCTCAGAAAAAAATCACCCCAAGTTCAACTTTCCGAGTTGACTTTGTAAGCTAGTAATCCATCACTGCTTCATCATTAAATCATAACCAAAACGAACATTAATGAGTCTCCCTTTCCACAGTGCCCTAAGAGGCACGCAGAAAAGGTGAGTGCAATTCTCTGGCATGTGATTTGGGTTCACACTGGTGTTACTGACCTTCTGCAGGGTCTGTTGCATTTAAAACATTGAGCTGCTTTAAACATCAAAAATGTTCACACATTAATAAGCTAACAAAATATATTTCAGCCCTAGAGCTATTATAGGCTAAGCTGTATTTCCCCTTCCCGTAAATGCGTATTTTGAAGCCCTAACCCCAAACACCTCAGAATGTGAGTGTATTTGAAGACAGGGTCTTAGAAACATAATTACATTAAAACGAGGTCCTACGTGTGGGCCCTAATCCAATCCAACTGGAATCTTTATAGGAAGAGGAGGTTAGGACACAGACAGAGAGACAGCAGACCCTTGTGCACAGAAGGGTGACTAACTCACTTACCCATTTCCCACATGAAAGGAGGTTTGGGAGATCTCATTCCATTAACCAAATTCTCCGATTCCATTAATCACATTCCAGGGTATGATTGGACCACATTAATCTATATTCTCTTTGCCAGCTTGTTTCATGTTAATCCTTCAGGATCAAGACTCATCTAACTTGGTGCGTACCCTGAGCCTGGAAATACAGAAGAGATTGTTCACTGGAATTTTCAAGAAAAGTGGGGGCAAAAAGTGAGTTGACCCTCTCAACTTAAAAAAAAAAAAAAAAAAGACCAGAAACGAGGAAAACTGATCACTGGAGCACATCATTCCTCTTGTCTCTTTTCGTTATTTCCTTTCTTCCTCCATGTCTTCATCTGCAAAATGAATATTATCAGCCCTAGTTCAAAGCTGACGGAAGAATGGGTGAACTAATATGCTTGAGTGCCTCTGCAATGACAGAGAAGAAAATGCAGTGGGTGAGGGGGTCTAAGAGGAGGAGGGACAGAGGAGACAGAGAGCTCACGTTCATGGGCTCTCACTGTGTGCCAAACACCATCCTGGATGCTCTACATGAACCCTCACTCAAAGCTCATGATAGTGGGTGGGGCGGAAGCACTGCTCCTCGAATTCATCTTTCATCCAACCCACTTTCACCACATGACCGGAGAGTGCTAAACTCCAAGATTAAAGATCTCCCCGTGTAAGTGAGGTGATCAGATCAGGAGAACAGAACTGCATGGCTATCCACACCTTGGCCTTCATTACTAACTTCATTTTACAAGTGAATCTGCTAACATTTCAAGAGAGGTTAATTTGCTACCTAGTTCACATTGCTAGTAAGCAACAGATCTGAGGCAGAAAATACTTCAAGACCCAACTTGTAAACTACAATGGTTGTTTCCAAGTCTGAACTTTCCTATTCTTGCTATAAATTCATGCTCATTTTGCATAATGGTTTGATGCTGCCGTGCATAGGCAATAGACACAGGAGTTTTTAATGTACATGAGTACACATCACCTTCTTCTTGATCTATTGAAAAGGCAAAGAATAATGGATGGGAAAAAAGAAAAACAGGACAGAAGAGGGAAGGAGACCCATTCCCGCTGAGCGAAATGCTGCATTGCCAAGTACAAGGTGGTGTGCAGCTGTGAGGCACGGGAAGGGAAAAATGAAGACAGAGTGAGAGTTTCAGGGAACAGCTGCTCTCCCTGTGGAGGAGACCAAGGGGGCAGAAATGGGGAGAAGGAAGGGTAAAAAATTCCCGCTATGCCTCAAGAATGGACTCCCAGCCACCCTCCTGATATTGCTTTGATAGATGAAATATTTGAACTGCTTTAAATGACTTTTTTATCCTAAGCCGTGTTTATTTGAGCTGATAATGAGAAAATATTGGAGGTGTAGTGCCCAGTAACACTTGGGTAATGTTTTTAGTGTTGTTTTCTAGGCTTAGTGCTGGAAAGCCAAGTTGGGGTCCTGAGCTGCACTTCGCGTTGAGCGTGCCACTCTACACCTGACCGAGGGTGGGTTTTCACTGTCAGCACAGGGTCGTCGAGAGAATGGACGGGGACAGAAGTGACTTGATTCAACGGATGCTGGTTCTCAGCAAGAGGTCCTCAAGTTAGAAGGATGTTACAGCAATCGGGATAGCCTGGGTTATGCCCGTTCACAAACAGCACCATGTTTTCAGTGGCCTAACAAAACAAAAAACAGTTACTTTCCTTCACACCAAGTCTGCTGTAGGAAAAGAGTGAGGGGGGGAAAATTCCCCAACAGGACATGGCACGGAATCCCAGGATACTCCATGGCCATGCACGGCATCTCCCTGGTTTCTCCCATCCGTGTCTACTCCATGGCCGTGTGTGGCATCTCCCAGGCTTCTTCTGTCTGTGGCATCTCCATGCCCTGCACAGAATTTCCCGGGCTTCTTCCACCTGTGGCATCCATGGCCATACACAGAACCAGGAGTGACCAGGACAGGACGGATGCAAACACAGTGAGTTACCCCTGGGTTCTAGGGCTTAGCCAGGCTCTGCCCAAATGCAAAGGGGGCTGGAAAAGTAGTTTTCCTCTTTCTAAAAAGGGGAAGAGAACTGGAACCTCTGTTGAAAAATAGTCATATCTACCACAAAAAAAAATGTGGGTACCACAGAGGAATTAGTTTTGTGAGATGAATGTACTGATTAAGCTCAATGTCTCACACATAAACAATGCGATAATACGTAAGTTCACTTAACACAAAATCTAAACCCTTCCTCAAAATGCTGCCAACCAAATGCTATGCTTTGCCCCCGCTTCCGTGGATATCCACTTTCTGAAGGAACTGGAGTCTTCCTGGAAGGCCAGGGGACGATGAGGGCAAATGAGCCTGGATTTACTCAAGCTCCCCACCTGCCAGGTCCCTCGGGAGGTCGGTGGCTACTGTAAGGAATTAAAATTCAGTTTTAAAGATGCTTAAACAGCTTGATTTCTACTATAAACTTGAGAAATTCACAGGACATCCTAGACATGGCCCAGAAACAAAAGGGTGAGTCACAGCTTGAGCTTGCCACTGAAGCAGTGCAGGATGGAAGACTCTAGAAGCTGAGAAAGGCTGCTGGCAGGGAGTCTGTGAAGTCTCCTGTTGGGGCTCATCCACGGACTCACAGGGAAAAACCCAGTTTCTACAGGAGAGCACCTCCCTGAGCTAGGGACACTCCCTGAGCTAGGGACACATTGGGGAAAGGGGAGATCGCTGGGGTCCTCGTGTCAAGTTCTAAAACACACTTCAGTGGGAGCGGATGGGCCAGGCTGCAGGGAGCAAGGAGCAGCTAACATGTGCATTGAGGGGAAAGCTGCCGTCAGGCGGAGAACATCAGGAATGCAAGAGACGGGGAGGGAGGATTTTTTTTTTTTTTTTTTTTACCTTTATGGTAAAATAAGATCATGCTTCTCCTTTTTCCTGTTTCCTTGAGAGGCTGAAAAAATATATTGAGTATTTTTTTACTGCTTTTTTGGACTTGATTTGATATTTTGATTGACCCAAATACAGTTGGCGTGCAAACACTTTCTTCTCTTTAATGAATATCAGTGTGTAAAATTGCCACTTTCAGAAGACAGAGTGTATTCGTTAGCTCAGGTGCCATCACAAAATACCATTAACAGAGTGACTTAAACAACAGAAATACATTTTCTCACAATTCGGAAGGCTGTAAGTCCAAGGTCATGGTGCCAGCGTGGCTGGGTTCTGGTGAGGGCTCCTTCCAGCTTGCAGGCAGCCACCTACTTGCTATGTCCTCATGAGGCAAAGAGGGACTGCAAGCTCTCTGATGTCTCTTCTTAAAAGGGCACTAATCCCCTCGGAAAGCCCACCTTCCGTGCCTCATCTGTACCTCATTACCTCACAAAGGCCCCACCTCCCAATCCCATCATGTTGGGGTTAGGGCTCTGACACATGAATTTTGGGGGACACAATTTAGCCCACGGCACATGTCATGGTTACCATGTGGCTTCAAGTATGCCTCAGCACCACAGAGTAAAGCCATAATTTGGCTTCCCTTGTCACTGGGAGAGTTTTTAAATCTATAATCTTCGGTCTCATTTTCACAAAATGTCTACACCATGCATCTAAAACTCACTCATTTTAAAAGTCAAGCCTGTGATACTGCTTTTGCTTTCTAAAAATTAATTTTAATTCTCCAGCTATTCACATCCTTCCAATGGATTTAAATGCTCATCTTAATATACTTTTATTCATCAAATGAATATTTATCATGACAATGTCCTTGTGCCCGGTACCTTTCCAGATGCTGATGATTTGATGGTTCATGAGAAAGGCAACCCTACCCTTACGGAGCTTACGTTCCAACAGAAATACAGGTGGCTGAAAAGCTAGCAAAGACAAACTCCTTTTACAGACTGTGGTCGGTGATGGGGGGAATTTTAACAACTGATGCCATAAATAGAGCCAAGATCGTGCCACTGCACCCCAGTCTGGGTGACAGAGTGAGACTCTATCGCAATAAATAAATAACAGGGAGGCTGTTACCTTTGATATATTAGTCAAGGAAGGCCTCTTAGCAGATGTGACATTTCCCTTGTGACCAAGAGCTGGGAGGGAAGCATCCTACATGGAAGACTCAGCATCGTCAACGGCCCTTGAGATCATGAAGGACTCACGGGGGCCAACAGCAGCAGTGAGCCTGGTCGCAGGGCCAAGCAGGGGCTGTCACAACATCGGTGAGGAACTGGGATCTGAGTCAAACGCCTTGGTAGAATTAGTGTTCTACAGAAATGAAACATGGATATAACTTCAAATATCTAACTTTCTTCAAATATCAAAGTATTTTAGTGGATATTTATAGAACACATTGGAAAAGAAGAAAATTTATATGATAACATCTTTTCAATACATAAAAGGCTAGGAAACTAGTATGTGGCTCTATTTAGGAGGTTGGATTGGAGGGTAATTGACATTTTATAATCTGCCAAGGTTATAGAAGTCCAAGTCTTCTACTTCTGGAAGATGTCTTCTGCTTCCAGCTCCTATTATCAGTGGTCCTATTGCCCGTGGATGTGCCCTTTTCCATTTATTTGCAGGAGTCACTGAACCTCTAGATTATACTTTTAGAAGTATGCAAAAGTAAAGTAAATGTTTGCCGCGGAAGATGTTGGTTTTTTCCCTCCAATCAATCATTTATCTAACAAATATGTATTCAGCATCTACCGTGTGCCAGGCACTCTGCTATATCCTTGGGATGCAGTGGTGAGTCAAACAAGCAAGGATCCTGAAGTCCTGTGAGGTTACAGTCGAGGAAGGAGAAAGACACTGACCACTCAGAGTGACTGGCTGTAAACTGGCAAGTGCCGGGGAAGAAAACTACAGCCAACGACAGGAAACAAGCCACGGCAGTGAGAGAGGATTAAGAAGTGCAAGTGGGAATGTTAATGGGCAATCAGATCATTTGCATCTGGAATTCAGAAAAGCAAGCTGATCTAGAAATTTAAATTTTGGGATCATTGGAATGTAAATGGCGCTTGTAGCTGGCACCAGCCATGAGCAAATGTGAGATCGCCTGGCAACAGAGAGTGTGAAGGAGACCTGAAAGCCAATTGTGAAGGAGCACAGGATGGAGAAGCCTGCTGAAGAGGACGAGCCGGAAGAGCAGCCTGAAAAGAAGGCAGGGTCATAGGGGAACGTCAGCTGCCATCAGGGAAGCCAGTGGGAAGAAGGGAGAGATCAGCCACGTCAAATGTTGAAAGTATGAAATGAAGGCTGAAAATGCCCATCACGCATGATGACGTGGGGATTCCTAGTGGCCTTCCAGAGAGGTATTTTGTTGATATGATATTAGCAGGATCCAAAATGGAATGCACTGAGGAGCAAGGAGGAAATGATGAAAAAAACTGAGCTAGTTATACTCAACAAAAAAAAGGGCAAAAGACTCAATTAAAAAATGGACAAAGAATAGACACTTCTGCAAAGAAGGTATACAAACAGCTAACGAGTACATGAAAAGATGCTCAACACCACTAATCCTTAGGGAACTACAAATCAAAACCACAGTGAGAGACCACTTTATCCCATGAGAATGGCCACTAATGGGAAAAAAGAGAAATACAAAATAATAACTGTTAGCACAGATGTAGAGAAATTAGAATCTTTAAGTACTGTTTGTAGGAATGTAAAATGGTATAGCTACTATGAAAAAAGTAAGTATGGAATTTCCTCAAAACATTAAAAATAGAATTTCCATATAATCCAGTAATCCCACTTCTGGGTGTATACCCAAATGATGTGAAAGCAGGGCCTTGAAGAGATATGTGTACAACCATGTTCATAGCAGCATTATTTACAATAGCAAAAAGGCGGATGTACCCCAAGTGTCCATCATTGCTGAATGAATGGATATACAAAATGTAGAAATGTAGTGTAGATACATATATACTACCATGGAATATTATTTAGCCCCCAAAAAGAAAATTCTGACACATGCTACAACATGGATGAGCTAGTTACGTTCAACAAAAAAAGAGCATTCCTACAAACAGTACTTAATGTTTGTACATTCCTACAAATAGTACCTAAAGATTCTAATTTCTCTACGTCTTTGCTAACAGTTATTATTTTGTATTTCTCTTTTTTTCCAGTAGTGGCCATTCTAATGGGATAATTTGGAGCAGGAAAGAAAAATCAATACTGAGACATCTCTCAGAAGTGGGAGGAGACACAATCCAGAGTACAGATAGAAAGATGAGCCTATGCCAAGAGGACAAACACCTCCTCTAAGTGCAAAGAGAGGGAATGAGGCTGGGAGGAGCGGACGAGGCATTTGGTCAGGTGTATAGTGATTTGGGAGCAGGATGTTGAAGCATTCTAGTTCTAAATGCTTTAATTTTCCCAGAAAAGAATCATAAGGACATTAAGTGAAATAGCCAATCACAAAAAGACAAATACTATATGATTCCATTTACATGAAATATCTAGAGTAGTCAAATCAGAAAGAGAGAGCAGAATGGTGGTAGCCAGGAGCTGGAGAAAGGGGGAATGGAAACATTTTGCTTCATGGGTCTAAAGTTTGTTCTGCAAGATGAAAAGAATTCAGCAGATCAGTTGCACAATAATGTCAAGACACTTAATACTGCTGAACTGTTTACTTAAAAATGGTTATGATGATAAATCTTTTGTTATGTGTATTTTACCACAAGTTTTAAAAACTCAGCTATGAAAATGTAAACCTTACATTGAGTAGAATAAATTACATGTTTTGGTAGCTAAAAAGAAATACTCACCTATATTGTATACACTTCTTTCCAGGAATTTGGTGTAGAAGAAGAAAGAGATTAGGTAGTAACTGAAAGAAAAATGTGAGATTATGAGAAATTTATTTCTTCTATAAATGTGGTAAAAGCTCAAGTATATGGAAATGATGATAGGAATGAACTGGGAGGGGGGAAATTTGGAGCAGGAAAGAATAATCAATACTGAGACATCTCTCAGAGGTGGGAGGAGACGCAATCCAGAGTACAGATAGAAAGATGAGCCTATGCCAAGAGGACAAACACCTCCTCTAAGTGCAAAGAGAGGGAATGAGGCTGGGAGGAGCAGACGAGGCATTCGGTCAGGTGTATTGATTTGGGAGCAGGACACTGAAGCATTCTAGTTCTAAATGCTTTAATTTTCCCAGAAAAGAATCACGGTTCTCTTCTGAAAAGACAGATATTGATGAGGCTTTAGAATTTCCAAAATGGTAAAGAAAGTTCAAAATAGTCATTAAGGAGTGCAGGAGAACTTCCTGGCCAGGGAAATACAGCAGGATTGCTCACAGGGTGGAGACCTCATTGGAGGCTGGTGTCCATGTATTTATTAGGATTCTTATCTGCCCTATCGTGTGGTTTTCCTTGACCTCCTGAATGCCGGGGTACAGGCGCAGAGAAAATGTATTGATGAGTTCATCTAGAGTTGGGGTTATGACAGACAAATCTGCAGAGGAACAGGGAGGTGATTTGGTAAGAGCTAAATTTTGAGGAACCAAGGAATCTAAGGTAGATATGGAGAGAAATAAGAAGAGAAGCCAGTGGATAAGAAAAAGGTTAAAGAATGGATGAACAGGGGGTTCGGAGGGTCAGAGATGGTTTTAGTGGAAGCAGCTGATCGGGCAAGCTGGACAGGCAAAAAATTATATATAGAGAGAGGCACATGCATATTAACGATCTTGGCAATGACACTGCATCAAGTGGATAGGGGCAAGGTGGAGGATGCATGACGAGGTGGAGAAGTGGCCACTGGGAAGATCACGGTCAGGGCACCAAGAGGTCAGGCCATCGGGCACATGCTGAAGGTACCCAGGAAGACGGCAGAACCAGGACAGAGAGAAGACAGAAAACCAGGTGACAAAGCCTTCGTTTGTTAGGGGAAAAGGAGGGATGCAGTTTACAGTTTTAGTCACAGCATTTGCTATTATGGGTTGCACTGTATCCCCCCAAAATTCCCATGTTGAAGTCCTAACCCCCAGCAACTCAGAGTATGCCCTTATATGGAAACACAGTCATTGCAGATATAATCAGTTATGATTATTATTATAATGAATATAGTTAAGGTGATGTCCTTAAAGTGGACCTTATTCCAATATAACTTGGTTTCCTTTTAGAAATGGGAACTTTGGACACGAGCCCCCACAGGGAGAACGTCGAGTGCAGATGAAGCCGAGATGAGGACAATGGGCCACAAGCCAAGGACACCCAAGGCTGCCACCAGAAGCCAGACGAGGGGCCTGGACCAGATTCCGCTTCACAGCCTCACCAGAGAGCGACCCTGCCGGAAGCTTGATCCTGGACGTCAGCCTCCAGAACTGGGCAGTAAATTGCTGTCATTTAAACCACCCAGTCTGTGGTTCTTCATGACAACTGACCTAGCAGATATATACATTTGCCTTAATGCATTTCTGTCCTACTCTAAAAAGACAGTTTTGGGAAGTACTCCTTGGGTCTTGGTTTCCCGTCTGGTCAGGCATCTTCACTGAATTCAAGGAACGCAGTTTGCTTGCCTTCCTTGCACTGTTGCGGGTCTGCCATGACTCACACCAGGGGAGCCATCATAGGCAACGGCTCCCATCACTTCTTACCACTATTGTCAGGGCCTTGTTCACAGACTTGCCTTCACAACATGTACACAACCATCGTATAAGGTATCATTTTCTCATTTCGCAAATGAGCATACCAAGGCTCAGAGAAGGTAAGAATTTTTCCCAAGATCAGACAAGTACAGCTGCCACTGAAACCCAGGCTGTCTGATTCCAGAGCTGCCATTTCTCCTGCTTCCAGTCCTAACTGCAGCCTGGCTCCACTCAGAGGCAGGTCTCCCTGTAGCCCTCTAGAGGGGCTGCGTGTTCTGCCCTGGGATGCTGAAAAGACATCTTTCTGGCTGGGCAGCATGGATCACACCTATAATCCCAGCACTTTGGGAGGCCAAGGCGGGTGGATTGCCTGAGGTCAGCAGTTCAAGACCAGCCTGGCCAACATGACAAAACCCCATCTCCACCAAAAAATACAAAAAAGTTAGCCAGGCATGGTGATATGCAACCTGTAATCCCAGCTACTCTGGAGCCTGAGGTGGGAGAATCACTTGAACCTGGGAGGTGGAGGCTGCACTGAGCTGAGATTGCACCACTGCACTCCAGCCTGCAGGACAGAGCAAGACTCCATCTGAAAAAAAAAAAAAAGAAGGAAATGAAAACACATCTTTCTTCCCTGTTCCATCCTAGCTCTGGGGGTTATTTCTCTCCTGCTGTGGAGAAGGCCTCCTTGCCTTCTGTTACCCATTCCAAACCCCCTGAAATAACGGAGGCATCCTCCATGACCCTGCTCCTGCCTAAGCTTTCAGTCTCTCTCTCTTCTCTGGCAGCCCCCTGTTCCTCTACGTCCAATCCCTCCAACCATTCGGCAAACCTCGCAATTCCCCGCCAGCCCACGCTCTTCAGCCTCTCTGCCTCTACTCATGGTGTGCGGGCCATCCTTTCTCATTCTGACCTCTGCTGGAAAAATTCCTCCCCTCTTCTGATTACGATCTAGATGTCCACATGGAGGGAAGAGATCCTTCTGTATTCTCTATTGTATTCCCATTCACTTGACATTTCATACAAGTGTGGCCCTCTCGTGCTCAGCCTCCAGTGATGAGGCAATGGTTGAGACCACACTCCTGACCCACAGAACCAGCATTCTGGGAGAGAGAGCCCGGAGCCACACTAGCGCCTTCCATGGATTGTTTTCACTGAATGCTGCTCTTGACGGGATATTTGACTTTATGAAGGAAACCCAGACTCTTTCCTAAAGCTGGCTTTCTCATATTAGGAGAAGTATACAAAGGCGACAATGTAACTCAAGTGTGCAATGAAATGGGCCTGGATCAAGTAGTCCGAGTGTGCAGGCCTTTCCTCTAGCTTCTGTGCAAAGGGAGCATGCAGGTGGCAGCTCGCAGCCTGAATAGCAAAAGGTGGAAATCTCAGATCTGCCACAGAGCCAAGGCTGCAAGGAGGGCGGTGCGTGGGGAGTGCAGGCCCAGCGAAGGCCACGAGGAAACGCAGGCCTGGCTGGCAGGTCCACCTTTACAGAGAAGCCAGAAATCTGAATTTTGTTTTATTTTATTTTTTGTTATCTAGGCTGGAGTGCAGTGGCACAATCTTGGCTCACTGTAACCTCTGCCTCCCGGGCTCACTAGTGCTTCAGCCTCCTGAGTAGCTGGCATTACACGCATGCGCCACCAGCCTGGCTAATTTTTGTATTTTTAGTAGAGGGAGGGTTTCACCATGTTGGTCAGGCTGTTCTCAAACTCCTGGCCTCAAGTGATCCGCCTGCCTCAGCCTCCCAAAGGGCTGGGATTACAGGCGTGAGCCACCACGCCCAGCCTACAGTGGCTGAATTTTTAAATACACCTCCAGACATCACAGCAGCAGAGGGGAGTCTGAAGGGCAGGAGGAAAGCTGCTTCTGTTTGGGTGTGTTTCCTGCAGAGGTGACTTCAGACGAGTAGCAACATGTTAAATGAGGTTGACAACGTGTGAAGTGGAAAATGTCACCAGCAGAAGAGAGACACTGTGAACTTTAGTTTTGATTTAAATTAATGGGAACTCAAGGAGAGAAAATCCTTCCAGTGTTCCAAGAAAAGCCACAAGGTTACAAGTGTGGGCCTGCCTGAGTAGGCGGCTGCCTGGGTGTGACAGATTCACCCACAGGCACCTTATGTTTACTTCCCAACGACAGTGAAATATTTAGACACATAAATACTTCAATTATGAGGATGGCATCAGACTACCAAGCTTTGGGTTCCACTGTAACAAACTCGAATCGTTTTTTTCCTTTTCCCTTTTTGCAGCCATGACCTGGAGGCGCACAGGAGGCTGTGGCACTCACAGCAAGGAAGGCACGGCCGGGGAAGCCAGGGACCTGGCATGTGCTGTGTTGGGGTTTGTGGTGCGGTGAAAAATCAGCAGAACATTCAGAGGGAGGAAACCCCAGACAGTAATAAGAGAATGAATTGCTTCCAGAGGAAACTACCACAGCCTCTTCGCAGCATGTGCTGGGCCAGGCCTTTGTGAGTGGGGACTTTGGCCTCTGTGGGATAAAGGGACGCCAGGCCATGGGAGGGAGGCTGTGATGATGTCCCAGCTTGTCCACATGCCCTCCTGTCTCACACATGGCGCTGTCAAGTGACCCAACTGTAACACAGCAAAGCACGCCTGCTCTGTTCCTTCCCTCATTCATTCTCCAAAGCATCAGGCTCCCAGAGCATCCAGCATGAATGGCCTGAAGCGAAGTCTTGGTGAGCAGTTCAACGGGGGAATCTGGACTTTAGCCCATGAGAAGTCCCGGTTGAATAGAAGCCGAATGGATGGAAGGACAGAGACGGGGGCAGGTTTGAGGGACTGGCGTGGCGCAAGAAAGTCCCCGCTGCCACCATGAGAGGTGGGAGACAGCTGCAGAGCGAGAACTGATTAGCATTGCCTTAAGAATCCAGCGGAGTACAGATGCAGATGAGGAGCTGAAAGGAGCATTAGCATCCTTAACCAAGAGACATAAGTGTAATGGGAGCTGAGATGGTCCTAAGTGGCTCATCCCAGGCTGCTTTGCAATAACGTGAGTGTTAAATACGCACCAAAACAGAGGGGGCAGAAAAAGGAAACCTATCAATAAAGTGAGTGTGGGTATTAGAAACAGATGATGCGTGTGCATTTATATACAGCTAACTCAGGTTTGTTTTCAAACAGACACATGACCAGTTTTTAAAAATTGATATATTAAGCCTCATCGCAATGCTATTAGAATTCCAGGGAAACTGTGCCTTCTGTACTCAGGGTGAAGGCAAACACATCGCTTTCTCTTACCGGGGGAGGTATGTGATGGCAACATCGCCCTTCTCTGATAAGGGTGCTAGGGCTCCATGGAGCCAGCCATCTCTGGATATCAAGGCAAATATTAATTGTCTTTTGCCTGTGTAGGGTTTATTTTCCCAACCAGATTGCAAGTCCTTTAAGACAGAGAAGAATCCTGTACCTCCCAACATCCTCCCCACTCCCAGCTAATGAAACCACTTCAGCATTTGCCAGTAGATTGCTCTATAGACCAACTGTGGCAACGTGCCCGCCCTACGTGCTTTCCAGCCCTGAGAGTGAAGAATAAGCCGTTTCCATGTCTGTGAGCGATCAGGAAGGTACGCGCTTGCAATGGGTGACAAGAATGCATAATCACATCTTTTTGAAAAGGGGAAAGTATTTTGAGAACTAGATATCAATAACAGGTAACTGTCACAATGCATGCTTCCCAAGGCTATTCCAAGCAGATTCTACAAGCAGGATGGCTATTAAGAAAAATGAATGAGACTTATTTTGTCTTGCTCTAGCCCTCCCCTGAACCTGCAGGGTTTCCACCCTCCACCTAAATTCTTTGGTGTCCCGGGGCGACAGATTTGTAAACCAGTTCTTCGGGTACCCACAGGGACTCCCAGTTTGGCTCCTCTGCCTTCCTGGCCTCTGCTGGGGCAATCTGCAGCAGTCCCATCCCCTGGCCGCTCACCTCATCTGTTCCCCTCGTGCCTGGGAGATCTCTGGTTCTACTTCCTCTGGAGGACACTGACCTCCACGCCAAGGACGCTACTTCTCCCTGCCTCCAGAGCAGCTGGCCCAGCTCCCAACAGGCTTGGTGTGGGAGCCACTCTGGGCAGCGACAGGCTGCCACCCTGCTGGGCCCTTCTAGACTGTGCCCTGCTGGAGACCCCGCCCTCAGCCAGCTCAGAGGAGGCCTCTCTGCCACTTAGCCTGCAAGGCTGCCCAGGCCCCTCCGCCCCACCCCTCTTGGGAGGCCGTTCTTCACCTTTAGTTTTGTCGCGGCCTCCCCGGCTTGTGTGCTGTGAGAGTGAGGAGTGGCTGGACCGCCGGGGAAGACGCCGCAAGCCCACACTCAGAGCCCCTGCCTCCCCTCCTCCACTCGAGTGTCCTAACGTTTCTCAAGCATCCCACACCTTTTTATTTTGTTAGGTTTGTTTTCAGGGTGCTCTGCAGGTCCTTAGGCCCAAAGAGCCCCAGGGAACCACCCTCGGGTCCCTCAGGTGGGTCTGAACCTTTCAGTAAACACCACGTGGGTTGAAACTTAGACCCACCCATCCTGGCTGCATTCCTCGGACAAGAACAGCTTGAGACGCGCTGCACGCCCATGACCTCACTCTGCTCTCACCACCATCCAGGGAAGCCAGCGGTGCTCTCTTACTCTCCTTTCACAGGCGAGCAAACTGAAAACCAGAGGCGCTCAGAATCCGGCCCAAGGAGGCACAGCTGAAAGCAGTGAATGAGGACTAAGTCCAGACCAGATGCTCTGCGTCTTAAGTTGTTACTTAATTTCATTCTCTAATGGAGAGAGGTGAAAAGGGTGCACGCATCTCCACAGCCAGCGCCAAAGCAGCCGCGCGTGTAGTCATGATGGCTCCTTTCTGCCTGTCGGCGGCAAGAGGACCATAATCCTGACCATAATCCTCCCCAAACACAAAGGATCCATGAGAATCAGGGGTTTGCAGCCCCCGCCCACTCCAAGCTGAGGCACAGGGAGAGCGTCCCAGTGAATGGTGACTACTTTGAAGCAGCCCAGGGGACAAACGTGCAGCGGGAGTTTATGGTCCAGCAAAGTACAGGTTCTGTTCAGGAACATGACGATTGGACCCCACGTCCCCCATGTTCCCTCCCTGGTTTCCTCTCCCCGGTGAACACACCTACGGTGATCAGGGCCACCGAGTCAGACTTGCGTGCTGCCAGCCAAGCCTTGGTCTCTGGGAGCAACCCTGAGGGACTCCCTTGGGGACAGCATCTCTATCCCCCGGCATTTTAGCTTCAAAGCTCACCACACGTACAAATGGGACGCACAGCTCTTCAAACCTTTACAATAATAACCATCACGGAGCAATTTTTCTTCCTTAAACTCTGAAAATGAAAGCTTCATGCTTTGTTTCTTCAGAAGTATTAAGATTGGGGGAAACGAATATGCACTGTTTTGTTTTGGCTTTTTTTTTTTAAGCTTGCTGGAAAATCACACCACTTAGTTATTTTACCTAGACATTTTCTGAGTTTTTAAAGAGAATATTCCCAATTGCAAAACCCATCTCCATGAAGACAGCAGTGTTCAATTTTCCCTCCCATAAGCTGGGGGAGCCCTTCCTGTTCCTGGATCTGATGCCCTCCATCTGGGTGAGGCCCACCTTAGAAAGGGCACAAGTGTCCAGGCACCAAGTTCTGAGGCAAAACTGAAGCACAGGACTTGGGGGATTCCCAGGTGAAACTTTCTAGACTGTTCTTATTACTCCCAGTCAAGATGGGTAGCATTTGATTTACTATCCAACAGTAAGTAAATGCTCAGTCGTGAGGGAAACCATCTTTGAAATGTAATATGAATACTCTGCAGGACTCAAATAGACATTCAGAACAGTATGACATCATAGAGGGGACCCTGTCTGCACCTGATATGGCCTGGCTGTGTCCCCACCCAAATCTCATCTTGAATTGTAGCTTCCATAATTACCACATGTCATGGGGGAGGACCCAGTAAGAGGTAACTGAATCATGGGGGGGCAGATCTTTCCCGTGCTTTCCTCGTGGTGGTGCCTAAGTCTCACAAGATCTGATGGTTTTATAAAGAAGAGTTTCCCTACACAAACTCTCTGGCCTGCTGCCATGTAAAACGTGAGTTTGCTCCTCATTCACCTTCCACCATGATTGTGAGGCCTCCTCAGCCATGTAGAACTGTGAGTCAATTAAACCTCTTTCCTTTATAAATTACCCAGTCTCAGGCATGTTTTTATTAGCAGTGTCAGAACAGACTAATATAGCACCCCATTGTCAGGGAATTTCAAATATCTTTTCCAGAACTCTCCAGCCAGCACAGGGGCAAGAACACAGGTCCTGACTCACTCCCAGGGTGAGGGCTTCCAACCTTGCCAGGAAAACTGTTCCTGCAGGGTAGATGCCCACCCCTTGGAATACTAGAAAATGGGAAATAGAGAAGGACGAAAAATAGAAATAGATCCAAATTAAACAGACCACGATCATGATAGTTATCATGTACTGAACACCATCCATCTGTCAGGCACTGGGATGGGGATTCATACACATTAAATAATGGAATCATGCCAGGAGCAGTGGCTCACTCCTGCAATTTCAGCACTTTGGGACGGTGAGACAGGAGTATCCCCTGAGGGCAGGAGTTCGAAACCAGTGTGGCCAACATAGCAAGACCCTATCTCTACAAGAAAATAAAAACAATCAGCCAGGCATGGTGATGTGTGCCTGTAGTCCCAGCTACTGAGAAGGCTGAGATGAGAGGATTCCTTGAGCCCAGGAGTTCGAGGCTACAGTGAGCTGCGATTGCACCACTGCACTCCAGCCTAGGAGACAGAATTGGACCCTGTCTCAAAAAAAAGAAAAAAGAAAGAAAATAAAAGAAATCTTCACTCTGACCTTATTATCTATTTGTTCCACATTTTATAAGTGACAAAACCAAGGCACAACGAGGTACAATGAAATGGCCCAAAGTCATCCGTCTACTGGAGGACAGAGCTAAGGTTCTAGCCCAGGTCTTTCCATTACGTCATTTAGTCTTCTTGGACCAAAAGCCCTGAGCCCGCCGAGTGACAGTGTTGCTTGTATATGGCTTCTCTCCTATCGTCACCTTCTGGCCCATACACAATTTCAGAAAAGACAACATTCTTGCCTGATGAGAGCATACCAGCATGAAGACAAGAGACAGACACAGCAGATCGAGAACATGCCCCCGTGGCTGCTGGCAGCTCCTGCATAGCTGTGCACACAGATCACCCACGTAGGTCATCACAAATCACTCTCAGAGGCTTCGCAGAGCCTGGGTGGTGCCCATCACCAAAGCAGTCCTGCACTCCCAGGAGACCCAGACTCCCTACAAGCCTGCTCTATCAAGAAGCCATTTATTTTGCAGCCAACAAAAGAAAACATGGTCCAGATTTTAAGCTCCAGATCCCAGAGTCCCACTGGAGAAGCCCCACTTTAAAATTCGGTGTATCTGAAATGCCTGTACAACATAGCCTGTTTAAAAGATCAGTTTTAGTCATACCACTTTTAAATGAATTTTCTTATGTCCAGTGTGGTAGAGGTCAAACACTGCTGATTTAAATACAGCCTGTGGCCAAGATTAGTAAAACCTCATTAACGGATGCTTTGTTCATTTGGAAGTTGTTTATGTATGTAGACACATAACCTGGGCAGAACCAGATTGACATCTGCCTTTGAACTATCTTTGAAAAAGGAATTTACTATGCATGCAGTATAATTAATATTGCACAGAAAATGCCCAATTTAAATGCTCTCATTCAATCACTCTCATTTATTCATTAAATAGTTGCCTAAAGACATCTGTCTCTTACTGTTTTCTTACTCTAGTATCAGAATACTATGCATTCTTTAAAGCAATACAAAGTGTAATTCCCTTGTAAAATTTCAAATATGATTCTTCAGTGGCTGTTTTTGTTCTGTAAATCTAATAGAGCATTTCCAGGTCAAGTTCAAACGATGGACAAGGCTTGCAGCGTAAGGCGGCCATGGAGGTGTGACGGAGGTCCTGGCGTGAGCCGGGCAGGGGAAGGTGGAGGGAGGCATCTGAGCTGGGACTCTAAACAGGAGACCCCACCGTGGAGCCGCGGGGATGGGGCTGAGCTGTTCCTAGCACACACGAGGATACAGTCTCTGTTTGTTCTAGATGGTTGGGAAATACCCACTGAGCATCCACCAACTGCTCGGAGCTCCTTTGCAAGCTGCTGGCTGGATGACATTTAGCCCAACCTTTCTAACAAACACGGGGGAGAGCACCACAGTTTGCCTGAAAGACTACATTTCCAAAACATAAAGTAGGGGGGATTATTTTGGAGTCTTCAGCAAATGACCCCAATCACCATGATCCCACAGCACAACAAATACGAATTAGAACTGGAAGAGTTCAGTGCGGGGAGATTGCTGGCTTGCTGACCTGCCTCTCTGTGGGCCTCGAGTGCGCCCGGCCGTGCAGGAGAACGCTGCTGAGGCCCACGTCTGCGGCCGGGGATGACGACTCTCCACACCCGCCGTGGCTCCATCCCTGGCAGAGTGGGGCCGTGCAGCAAACCTGGCAGGGCCCCTTCAGTGCAAGGAAGGGAGGCCCTCTTGAGTTTCTTCAAGGAAATGGAAACCATCTAGAACCATGCCTGAAAACTTGGGAATGTGCCCACCCACCTCCCTGGGGCCCCACATGGCACAGGTCACCCCCTTGCACTCTGCCTGGTCGGCTCCATGTTCCTTCCTTACACACCGGGTGTCCTGAGGACCTGCGGCACCCACAATGGTGCCCTAAGCTGGACCTCCCAAAACCCACGCACTGAAGTTCCAGCCCAGTAAGGCCCTCAGAATGGGCTTCATGTGGAACGATGTGAAGAGACGCAGAGGAGAGGCCAGGAGGGAGGCCTTGGGAGAAGTCCATCCTGCCGACTCCTTGATCTGGGACTTCCAGCCTCCAGAACTGTGGGAAAATCATTTTCTACTGTTTAAGACGCCCAGTCTGTGGTACTTGTTATGGAAGCCCCAAGCCTAAGACACCCTCCTTCCAGAATGTTCACCTCAGAGCCTCAGCCACCGAGTCTCAGTTTCCAGCTTCTTGAAAGAAGCAGCTGGTGACCCCATACAGAGGTGGCCTGGCCCCACAGATGAGGAGGGCAGGGCCACAATGCCCAGAACCCATGTGCCCAGGCTAACTTCAGTGCAGGGTTTGGGAACCCAAGTGCCCTGAGGACAGGCAAGGGTGAGGAGGCCTGGGACGGACACCCCTAGGTGGATGTCACCAGTCACTAAACACAGCTGCCCACTTCCTGAGGATGAGGGAACCAGATTCGGATGGGTGCACTGTTACTACACCACATTACATCAGACAGGATTCAACTTCAGGCATTTATACCAACTTTAAAGAAAGCACTTTCTGAAAGGAGAAGGGTAGTTAACCCGAGACTGGGGCGTTGTGGACAGAGACTCAGTGATTAGGGGGACAGATGTCAGTCTGTTCTAGAGATGGGTGTAGGCTCGATTGTCCAAGGATGTGAATGTACGTAACTCACTACACCACCGAACTGTACACTTACAAATAGCCATCCTCGTAAGTTTTATGCTATGTATATTTTACCACAATAAAAAATCAAGTATGCAAGCTGATGAAGATGAAGCTTTCCCCTCTGAGTCCTATTTAACTAGTTTGTTGGGGACATCCCCTTCATACTCCTTGTTAGAGTCTCTTAAGCTCACATAGGGCTACTCCTCCAGTCTTAAGTACCATCTGCTGAATGATGAGTTCCAAGCCAATTATGAAAACTCCAGGCAATCAAGAGATACTAGAGAGTACATGCCCAAGGGGCTCCTGAGATGAACTAAAGAAAAATCCAACGAGTGGCTGCAAGCGACCCCACAGCCCAGCCCAGCATCTCATGATCTGAATCCGGCAGGGTCAGTGCCAGGACGCAGGTGAAGGCAGACCCAATGCCTGCACTCATCCCTTGAGCTCAGGATACCAAGATAATAATTTTCATTTATATGGAGGCTACATATTTCTCAGTAATATCCTCCTAAACTATTTTTCTGGTTTAGAATCCTAGAAAGTTTACCCATGTGGGGCAATTGATATGGGACGGTTGAAACGGAAAGGTTGCCAAATGCATAATTCATTTGCAGGCACGAAGATAAAACAGCCCAGTTCTCTCCCCCATCCTCCATCCCCTTAGGAAGCAGAGGTTTGGAAAAAGTGTCAAGTGTGTCCTGTGCAGAAATATCAGAACTAAAGAAGAGAGAAAAGTCAATCCATCTTTCTTTTCACCCTCCAATCCCCAGCCACGGAGACAAGAAAAGGGGACGAGAGGAAGAGTGGGATGTGGGTGAGTTTGGAGTTCGGGGGGCTGAGGCAGCACCGGCCCAACGCATAGAGAAGGAGGACTGCTACGGGGTCAGAACATGGGGTACAGAACCTCTCAGATAGAGCTGGTGGGGGAGGACCCACTCCACCCAGTGTGCAGGGTGGTGGGCATCCAGGTCAAGGGGAAGTGCAGCCGTGCCAGGGGGAGGAGGCAGCGCTTTCAAAGGAGGCCTTTGGACATCAGTGGAAGAGGGGGAGAGTTTTCCACCACAGGCTTTGCTGGGTCCCATCGACTGTGTCAGTGTGCGTCACTGTATTCTGCATCTATTTTCCACCTTATGTGTAGACATATATTTATATAATTCAGTTGGGTTGCTTTGGCTTCCTGAAGTTGGTGATGCTCTATCTTATTTTGGAAAGAATTTCTCATTTACAATGAAAAAGGAAAAGCTCTCCTCCTGGCAGATCCTCCTGGCGGAGGACGTGCAAAGTGAATGTAGTACAAGCGCCGTGGGTCCTCTGCCCCCAGATGCCATCACTTCTGGCATGGTGCCAGGACTCCTGCGCCAAGTGGCCGAGCCTCTCCAACTCTCCTATGGCCCTGATTTGCAGGCTGGGGTGAAGGTGCCTCAGAAGGACACTGACGGGGCATCTGTGGGAACAACCACATCTCAGCCGTCCTCTCCTACACCTCCAAACTCCAATTTCAATAAAATCTCCCAGACCAGCACGCTCATGCAGAAGGGAAGCCCGGCGCTGCAGAAGATCTGATGAGCAAACAACTTCTGAGCTAGGAGCAGGCTCTGCGACTGGAGATGTCCGTGGGCCTTTCAGCAGGGACTTGGGGGCAGAACATGTGGTGAGCAGCCACGGGAAGGTGGGGGTGCAGACAGGAGCCCACACCGTGGCTGAGGGCAGAAAGGGACCTGGTCATGCTGCCACGAGGGGGACGAGCACCTCAAAGGAATGCCAGAGGGAACTTGGTGGGCACGCGGGCCCCCACAGCTGGCTGTGTCTTGAGGAGCAACTGTCTGGTCTCACCAACTCAGCATCCTTAACAACAGAATTTAAATTGCATCAAAAGCAAGAGAAGGGACTTAAAAATAATAATACAAGTGGCACACACCTGTAGTCCCAGCTACTTGGGAGGCTGATACAGGAGGATCGCTTGGGCCCAGGAGTTTGAGTCCAGCCTGAGCTATACAATGAGACTCCATCTCTAAAAATCATCATCATCATCATAAGACATAATACACTGTGCCATCAAAGTGCAGACAAATGGACATTCTTAAATAAAGTGGCGAATATATCTCAAGTTATTTGATGTAGCATAGCAATATATACTTGGTTGGAAAAAAAGCTTAAAAGTGTTCTACCAGTTGACCCCATAATTTCATCTCTAGGAATTTATCCTAAAGAAAGGTCAAAGACTGACAGTAAGCACATACAGGGAGAGTAATTAAGTCATAATTACCATGCTGCAAATTTGGAAATAAGATGAAATATTAGCCTGCCATTAGAGAAAGGGGTTGTTGAGAAATATTTAAAGTCACAGGAAAGGGCTTATGATACAAAAAGTTACCTGCAAAATATAAAACTGCTTACACAGTGTGGCCCTAAGTTTACGTAAATGTACACTACTCCTTCTATGATAAAAACACAACTAGAAAACAGACTGGAGGGAAATAAAGAAAAATGCTAAGGACATCTCTGGAGAGGTGGATTACAGACTAATCTTTGGGGTTTTTTCCTCTAGTTCATGTTTCAGCATTTCCTAAAATTCCCACAGTGTATTTTGTATCCTTTTAATCATGCATACAATTAAAGGAATGCTATATTAAAAAAGGGAAAACGAGTCCCATTTCCCTCTGCGCTCTGTTGAAACATAGGCTGTGGAAAGTGAAGACACAGAGCTCTCTCCAGCCATGCCTGGGGGTGCAACCCTCCTTTTCAATGTGCCAGTGCAGGTTTAGCTCAGTACCTGGCATGGAAGATGCTGGACACAAATGAATTCCTCCTCCTCCCAGCCTCTTCCCTGCACTTCCCATCTCTTCCTCAAGCACTCAGATGCAAGTCCCCACCAGCTTCCCCTGGAGTGGGTCAGAGGGTCGAGTCCACAGTCATGAACCTTCTGTCTCTGACCCTCACATTCTCCCCCTTGGAAGAGAAGCTCCTCAGCCTGAGCCAGCCCCAAGTGGTGAGATGGGAAGAGTGACCAGCACAAAGCCAGAAGAGGCAGGCGTGAACTCCAAGGAAGCTGGTGGCACCCATGTGGCCTGCCCTAAAGAATTTGGTGGGATACTGGTACCCATTTCTCTCCCTGTGAGAGAGAACAGACTTCTCTTGACTTCCCAGAAGGCAGCAGTACTGAGATCAAACCTTCTGGCTCCTGTCTCCCCCAGAACTATCTCCTTCCCTTGGGAAGGAGAGAGGAGAGATGATTAACAAAAATGACCAGTAAATGCCAACACAGAATCCAGCCTCCTCAGCTGGGCGCCATGGACAGGGTCTGCAGGCCTGGCCAGGCCCACACTCTTGCCAGCCCTGCATTTCACAGTGTGCACCAGACAAGCGAGGCTGAAATCCACCCATGGAGGGTCCAGGAACAGTAAGCTCTCCACAGGCCCCAGCTTTGAGCTGCATTCTCCTACCAATCTTCCTACTAGTAAAGTTTCTAATCTGATCTATAACTAGTGAATATCCTTGTGTTTAAACCTTATAAATCAGAACTACTAGGAGGAAGAATGAATTGCAGGAATCAATCACGTATATGTTTAAAATATTCCAGGGCACCTGAGCAATATGGCCAACTAGGAACAGCTCCAGTCTGCAGCTCCCAGAGAGATCAATGCAGAAGGTGGGTGATTTTTGCATTTCCAACTGAGGTACCTGGCCCATCTCATTGGGACTGGTTAGACAGTGGGTGCAGCCCGTGGAGGGTGAGCCGAAGCAGGGTGGGGCATCACCTTACCTGGGAAGTGCAAGGGGTTGGGGCACTCCCTCCCCTAGCCAAGGGAAGCTGTGAGGTACTGTGCCGCAAGGAACGATCATTCTGGCCCAGATACTACGTTTTTCCCATGGTCTTCGCAACCTGGAGACCAGGAGATTCCCTTGGATACCTACATCACCAGTGTCCTGGGTTTTAAGCACAAAACTGGGAGGCCATTTGGGCAGACAATGAGCTAGCTGCAGGAGGCTTATTCATACCCCAGAGGTGCCTGGAATGCCAGTGAGACAGAACTATTCAGTGCCCTGGAAAAAGGGCAGAAGCCAGGGAGCCAAGTGGTCTAGCTCAGTGGATCCCACCCCCGTGGAACCCAGCAAGCTAAGATACACTGATTTGAAATTCTTACTGCCAGCACAGCAGTCTGAAGTCAACCTGGGATGCCTGGAGAGGCATCCACCATTACTGAGGCTTGAGTAGGCGGTGTTCCCCTCACACTGTAAACAAAGATGCCAGGAAGTTTGAACTGGGCAGAGCCCAGCGCAGCTCAGCAAAGCCACTGTATGTAGCCACACTGCCTCTCTGGATTCCTCCTCTCTGGGCAGGGATCTCTGAGACAAAGGCAGCAACCCCAGTCAGGGACTTATAGATAAAACTCCCATCTCCCTGGGACAGAGCACCTGCAGGAAGAGGCCACTGTGGGTGCAGCTTCAGCAGAATTAAATGTTTTGCCTGCCAGCTTTCAAGAGCGCAGAGGATCTCCCAGCACAGTACTCCAGCTCTGTTAAGGGACAGACTGCCTCCTCAAGTGAGTCCCTGACCCCCGTGCCTCCTGACTGGGAAATGCCTCCCAGCAGGGGTTGAAAGACACTTCATACAGGAGAGCTCCAACTGGCATCTGCCGCTTGCTCCTCTGGGACAAAGTTTCCAGAGGAAGGAACAAGCATCAATCTTTTCTATTCCGCAGTCTTCGCTAGTGATACCCAGACAAATAGAGTCTGGAGTGGATCTCCAGCAAACTCCAGCAGACCTGCAGCAGAGGGGCCTGACTGATAGAAGGAAAACTAACAAACAGAAAGGAATAGTATCAACATCAATGAAAAGGATGTCCACACAAAAACCCCATCCAAAGATCACCAACATCAAAGACCAAAGATAGATAAATCCATGAAGATGAGTAATAAACAGCAAAAAAAAAAGGCTGAAAATTCCAAAAACCAGAACGCCTCTTCTCCTCCAAAGGGTAACAACTCCTCGCCAGCAAGGGAACAAAACTGTACAGAGAATCAGTTTGACAAACTGACAGAAGTAGGCTTCAGAAGGTGAGTAAAAACAAACTCTTCCAAGCTAAAGGAGCATGTTCTAACCCAATGCAAGGAAGCTAAGAACATTGAAAAAAGGTTAGAGGAATTGCTAACTAGAATAACCAGTTTAGAGAAGAACATTAATGACCTGATGGAGCTGAAAAACACAACTCAACAACTTTGTGAAGCATACACAAGTATCAGTAGCCAAATTGATCAAGTGGAAGAAAAGATATCAGAGATTGAAAATCAACTTAATGAAATTAAGCATAAAGACAAGATTAGAGAAAAAAGAATGAAAAGAAATAAAGAAAGCCTCCAAGAAATATGAGACTATGTGAAAAGACCAAACCTATGTTTGACTGGTGTACCTGAAAGTGACAGGCAGAATGGAACCAAGTTGGAAAACACTCTTCAAGATATTATCCAGGAGAACTTCCCCAACCTAGAAAGGCAGGCCAACATTCAAATTCAGGAAATACAGAGAACACCACAAAGATAGTCCTCAACAAGAACAACCCCAAGACCACATACTCATCAGATTCACCAAGATTGGAATGAAAGAAAAAATGTTAAGGGCAGCCAGAGACAAAGGTCGGGTTACCCACAAAGGGAAGCCCATCAGACTCGCAGCAGATCTCTCTGCAGAAACCCTACAAGAGAGAAGAGAGTGAGGGCCAATATTCAATATTTTTAAAGGAAAGAATTTCAACCCAAAATTTCATATCCAGCTAAACTAAGCTTCATAAGTGAAGGAGAAATAAAACCCTTTACAGACAGACAAATGCTGAGAGATTTTGTCACTATCAGGCCTGCCTTACAAGAGTTCTGAAGGAAGCACTAAATATGGAAAGGAACAACTGGTACCAGCCACTGCAAAAACATACCTAATTGCAAAGGCCATCGACACTATGAAGAAAACACATCAACTAATAGGCAAAATAACCAGTTAGCATCATAATGACAGGATCCAATTCACATATATTAACCTTAAATATGCCCCACTTAAAATGAACAGACTGGCAAACTGGATAGAGTCAAGACCCATCAGTGTGCTGTATTCAGGAGACCAATCTCACGTGCAAAGACACATATAGGCTCAAAATAAAAGGATGGAGGAATATTTACCAAGCAAATGAAAAGCAAAAAAAAAAAAAAAAAAGAAATAAAAAGCAGGGGTTGCAATCCTAGGCTCTGGTAAAATAGACTTTAAACTAACAAAGATTAAAAAAGACAAAGACAAAGAGTCAAACTGTCTCTGTTTGCAGATGACATGATTGCATATTTAAAAAACCCCATTGTCTCAGCCCCAAATCTCCTTAAACTGATAAGCAACTTAAACAAAGTCTCAGGATACAAAATCAATGTGCAAAAATGACAAGCATTCCTATATACCAACAATAGACAGACAGCCAAATCATGAGTGAACTCCCATTCACAATTGCTACAAAGAGAAGTAAATACATAGGAGTACAACTAACAAGGGATGTGAAGGACCTCTTCAAGGAAAACTACAAATCACTGCTCAAGGAAATAAGAGAGGACACAAACAAATGGAAAAACATTCCATGCTCATGGATAGGAAGAATCAATATCATGAAAATGGCCATACTGCCCAAAGTAATTTATAGATTCAATGCTATCTCCATCAAGCTACCATTGACTTTCTTCACAGAATTAGAAAAAAACTATTT
>CAUYNB010073108.1:0-20077 GCA_963574225.1 Lagothrix lagotricha
AGCAAGAATAAAAATTTCCACGTGGACAAGAGCAATGAAGAAGAAACACTGTACTAAACAGCCAGCATAAGAAATCGTTTTTTTATCTGATAACAGGTTTTCCAACATTTTAGGGGTGACATTGGAAGAAAACCACACATCAACAAATGACAAATGACTGAGAAAAAAGTACATGGGGCTGTTAAGCTGAGGACTGACCTTGATTAACATGATCATGCCAATATTGCCCACCATGGTGATAATGTAGACCACAAGAAAAACGATGAAGAAGAAAACTTGGAATTCCCGATGGCTGGTTAGCCCCAAAAGAATGAACACTGTCACGTCAGTGAAATTGAGCATTTTCTCAATTCTAAGTCAATAGAAGTTACAAATCTCTGTGATAAATAAAATAAAATAAATGGAAAAACTAGGATTTTTGTTTATTAAATTGTACCTTTATATATGCTCCCTTTATACAATATCTGTGATCACACTTTGCATTATTTTCACAAATCTTTTCTCAGCACCTGTTATGTAGTATGCTCTACGGTGAATAAATGTAGACAGTCCCTATCATGTAACAATTATACAAAGTTTAGTGACTGAAATACACTGGTAGTAAGTATTGTGAGTAGTCACATTTATAACATTGCTTCTTAAATATCCCTCATTTCCAATGATGGCATGTTTTGAGTTTCATATTTTTAAGATAATTACAGGGGATTGTAGTTCTTTTTGTAATAGAACCAAAAACGTATGCTTTTTAAACATAATCTCTTTTTTAATATAAGCATATTCTCAATTATTAGAGAAGAAAACCATGTGATTAAATAATTTATCAGCCTACAATGTTATAACAATATTTTTAATCTAATCTCATATTTCCATTCTTTTCAAGTGAAGAACAAAAGACTGATTACAGTAGCCATCAAAGTCAAGTTAAAGGGTAAATTATTTTTCCACGTTCACACTGTATGAACATTTCCTGGATATGGGGGATATGGGGGAAATGATATCATAGATATCACCACTAGCTATCATATACTGCTTTGTTCTAGAGATTCAAAGATAAGTGCAACATACAGATTAATGTCAGTATTTATGAAGGTACTAATGTAAATCCAAGTTTCTAAAACTTGAATGTGTTCTTATAAAGTTATAATAAGGACAGAAATTTAAGAAGTGATTGATTCTTCTTTGGGGATTCAGTGGAATTCTAGAAAAAGGTTTCTTGGATATTTTGCAAATTTATTTTCGAATATAGGATGTATCATATAGGAAACTTCTTCTAGAAAATGTTTCTCAAATTACATTTCTAAGAAAACATTTGTGCTAGGCATGATGTTAACAGATATAATGGAGAATAATTCACAAATGTTTCTCCATCAAATGGGACATCTTTGTGCTCCATCAAATCTCTTAGTGATTCACAATCTACCTAGTAAAGTTGTTTACTGTACACATCATTCACTTAACTTAAAAACTTACACTCACATACACACGTCCCTCTCTATATATGTATATACATATGTATATATACACACATACATATATGTATATAAACATACATATAGCTTGTATATATTTCTCTCATATATGTGTGAGATAAATTTCATTAATTAGATATTTTGTCAATGAACATTCACATTCTGTAGAACACAGAATGCAAGTCTGTCTAATAAGAATCTTGAGCTAGCCTGTCAGCAGGACAATATATTTGTTGGAGATGGGATTGTGTCATACCTTCTAATAGCTATATATTGTCTCTAAAGCAAATAATTATTCCCAAGTCCCTTCTTGTAATCTGCAGTGTTAAACTGTGTTCAACCAAAATTTGATGAATTTATTTATAATTATTACTGGTTAGCAGTTACCAAAAACTTCAGAGAGTAGGCACAACTTTCATTGTGAAAATAAGTGAACACTTACCTATCCACAGTGATAATCCGAAACTTTTCAACCACAAACTTGGAAAGGAAATTTTTCTCTGGATAGAGGAGAAAATTACCAACTAAAACAGATTGCATTCTACATGACTCCAGAGTTTTGGTCTAATTAATAAAAACTTGAAGCATTAATTAGTGGGTAAATTTTTTAAATGAATAATAGTTGAATTTCTGAAAACTATGTAAACTGCCTTAGGATATATTTGTAAATAAGCTGTAAAATCTGTCACAGAGTTGTTAAAATCCCTAAGATCCTTAGATTCATATGCAAACAGAGATTACATGCATGTCAACCGATAACTCCAGATATCTGATTCAACAGTTTATGCCTACGGCTGCCTGAAATATTCTTCTTAATGTAATTTTCAAAGACTAGCAATAGAGGGATTCTTATTTGGAAAGTTACATCTCATTCTGTAGTACCAAGGATGATTCAGCACAAACAAGAATGTAGAAGACGGTATTGTCAGTTCTCCCCACAAGCTAAATACAAAGAGCCCTGAGTGACGGTTAGCCAGGTGATGAAGAGCAATAGTAAAATTAAAGGAAACTAATGGTTAAATATGATCCTAGGGGGTGCAAGGTCTTCAAAAAAAATTAGATAATTGGGGAACTCAAGAGTATTTAGAGGATTTCCTCACCACCTAATGTCAAAAATACACACTTACTCCTCCTTTACCATATCACTTTATTCTAAATTAAATCACCAATAAATATGGATTCTTTTCCAGACCAGGTATGAAGCAATATTAAGCATCCCAGTTAAAGAGTTCTGTTGCTATCATGAGACCTTGGTTGGATCCAGGCTCTATGACATACTTTATAAAACTAGACATGTTTTATTCTTGTTTTGTTTTGTTTTTACTTTTTCTGTTCCTCAGTATGACTTAACAATAATAATAATATCCATTTCATTGTTTGCTTGTGATTATGAAAAGAGATATTATATATTGACACATAATAAATATAAAAATAATTTTCAGATACATTCCATAATCATTTTTAATTATCAAATAATATAATCTTATTGAAATGTATCTCTTTGATGTATCTCACACACATATACACATAACATAGATAGAATTATTAATGCATTCCTATAAATCATAAAAGAAATAAATCTACAATGCAAACTTCATCTGACAATTCCAGATAGATGCATTTTTTACCAACCTGAGAATGAAGAGAAATATTCCCAATAAGGATACAGAGTTGAAAAGTGCATGCTATATATGGGAATGGTAAACACCTTCAACCTGACACAGAGAAATTGGGAGAAGCTCACAAGAGAAGCCTCCCTTAAGTGCTTGCTTTAGAAAACAAGGAGCAATTAAGAATTTTCCCTTAAAATGACCCCCTGGGAAGTACATCTCTAGAGAAAAAGCCACAGTTGAGTATGTGGGTTTTTTTTTTCAGTGAAGAGGTCTTTTTAAAACCTAAGTGAGTTCATATCACTGCTTTGCTAGGGGCCCTCCAGAGGCTTCCCACTTTTCTACATTAACTATATTAAATCATTGGTCACTCATCCCATTATGTCTCTGATCTTTCTTCTTTTTTTTTCTCTGACCTCATATTTCATATATGTTTCATTGCCCAAAATGACTTCTAAGCTATCTTTGAAACACTCCTTGAATGCTTATTAGTCTCTTTTCCTACTGCTATAGAGATAACTACCCAAGATTGGGTTGTTTATAAACAAAGGATTTAATTGACTCACAGTTCCACGTGGCTAAGGAGGCCACAGGAAACTTACAATCATGGCAGAAGGCAAGGAGGAAGCAGGCACCTCTTCACTGAACTGCAGGAGAGAGAAGGGTGAGCAAGAGCAGGGAAAACTGCCTTGAAAACCGTCGGATCTTACGAGAACTCACTCACTATCACCAGAACAGCATGGGAGAAACTGCCCCCAGGATCCAATCACCTCCCATCAGATCTATCCCTTAACACCTGGGGATTACAATTCAAGATGAGATTTGGGTGGGGACACAAAGCCTAACCATATCAGCTTGCATTTATTATTATTCCACTGGCTTTCACATCTGCCTAGAACCTTGCACCTCAAAAATCTATGAAACTAATTCCTTAACTACCACATGTGTTTTTTACTCAACTATAACCTCTTCAATAAAATCTGCTGTCACTGTCACACCTATGTCAGGTGTACCCCTTTGCTCTTTTATTCTGCTTTATTATTCTCCACAGCCCCACAGTCTAACACAATCATTTAAGCATTACGCTAATTGTTTACATATGTTTCACACCACACACTGGAATATAAACCTCATGAGATCAACAACTTCTTTTTTTCTTTGTTCATTGATAACTTTTTTTTTGCTCATTGATAACAAATAACTAAAACAGGACCTGGTACATAATAGTCACTCACCTAACATGTGTAAAATGAATCAATTAATTAACTAAGCAAAGGTTTAGAATGCTGAGAAAGACCAAAACAATTTTATGTATATTATTATTGGCATTTGAAAATTAGTGGGGATAGATGGATTATTAAATAAGTGATGATGCTTAATTTCAATAAAAATTAATCCTAATTATTGCCTTAGATCATATACAGAAATACATTCTCAATGAGTTAAATCAACTGTAAGTATTTTGAGTGTTCATGCATTAGGTGAACTTTTATATGACTGGTTATGTAGTCTACCCATATTAGTTAAAATAACATTGGCAACCATAGCAGTCTCTGAAAACTTGATGGCTTAGTATGGCTGAAGTTCACTTCTTGCTCATGTAACAGGCAAATTGTCAGGAGACCATCACAGTGATTCAGTGACCAAATATTTCACCCTGTGTCTGTATATCATCATTTGGGGCCTCAGAGACATTTGTTTGCAACTGTGGGTGGGACAGACAAAAAATAAAAGATGAAATACAGGATGAATCCTGGAAGACTTTTGTGGCTGAGCTTAAAAAAAGTATACAATTCTTCTGCCTTTGTGCTCTTGAGTAGACCTCAGGTACTTGGACACAGAAACTGCAAAGGAAGCTGATAAATATATCTAGCTTTGTAGGGTTTTGTTTTTATTTTATTTTTTACTAAAAAAGAAGAGGAAATCGGACTTGTAGACAATATAACAGACTTTGCAAACCCACATTTAAAAAAGGATCTTTCTATCATAACATTAGTGAAGAAACTAGACAGACCAAATTGATGTGTCTGAGTACCTAAACATTTAAAAATATAAATATGTTATAAAGCACCACCGAAAGCTTTAAGCAAAACATGTGGCATATATAACTAATAATCAGTTTATTTATGTAATTAACAAATATTTATTAAGGTATTACGTAGGGAGTTTATGATACTGGTATTACACTGATGATTAAGTCAGAAATGATCTTTTGTCTGATAGAAGTTAAAATTCAGCAAAATTCAGTAAGTTAAAATTCAGAAAGTAATTAGGATAATCACTTCATTTCAAAATATATGAATTGTCCAAGAAAGAAAAGACAAGCAACATCAACAAACAGCATTCAAATAATTCACGTGCCTGAGGAGCATGTTATAACATTTAACTTCACCAGTACATAAGCATATTTAAAGTATAATAGTGAGGAAATAATCTGCCTTTCAAATTGACTAAGTTTAAGATCTATTGTCAGGATATAGCTAAATAGAGGAAAAAGGTCTGCTGATGAAGTAGGCATTTATAAAATTAAATGCAATAGAAGGGAAAATAAGATACTACACAAAGGTATCATATGACAGGATATAATATACTAATATAATAAATAAAATAAATTATTTAATATAATATAAGTAATAATAGTATTTTTATGTAATACCAAAGTTTGGTACTGAAAGAAATTTCTAAAGAGAAACTTCTAAAAAATTCTGATTAAGTTGACTACTCTGAAAAAAGCACACACACAACTGCAAGCACTCACCCATACCCTGAGCAAATATATATGTATGTATGAATATACACATGTATATATATGTACACATATGTACAAGCATCTATACATATTTATAATGCACAATTTTGCTTTCTTTGTGAAAGCCTCAGTTTAATTTTTTAAATGTCCTTTTAAAATTATTGCTAAATAAACAATGATGAATAGGACATTTGTCCCAACGAGAAATATTATAGATTTTATACATTCACAGTCAAACTCAGCTCTTTGTGCCTTAAATTGTTTTCCTGTTTTTCAAAGCAAAGTCTTTAAAAACTGAGGCAACAATATGATAAAATAGCAAAGAATAACGCTCCTGCTGCACAAAAATCATGATTTATTAATTTTAAAGTTAGATATAATGGAAATGAATGCACTAGAATTTCTAAGGGGACAGCTAGTTTCTTCTACCACCAAACCCAAAAACACAAAACAAAACCAAAGAAAAAAAGTAAACATATCTCTATAAATGCTCAAAACATTCAAAAGTAATTTACTAAAATATACTTAGAGGAGCACGTTCTAAATTCCAAAACACCAGTGGGAATTTAGAACATCACTTTCTGATGGTCGTTTAAAATGGTAAGACATACATAAGACCTCAAATGGGTATTGGAGGATATTAAATAAGTCATTTATAAATGAATTTCATTTAATGAATCAGTATATACTTGAAAATGAATACTCATACAGTATACAATAATTAATTTGACTTAGAGTTTATAATATATTCTACATAATATATTCCATTATCAGGAGTGTTGTTTCCCATTATAACAATGATAAATGGTGAAAACCATATTCTACTTCTATATTTTGCAATAATAACATAATCTAGAGTCAAAACCTACTCTAGGTGCAAAAACAAACAAACAAACAAAAACACCGTAAAGAACATTCCAGTTGTTTTGAAAATGTAATTGAAAGAATGGATTTATGAAATATTAAAGAATCATAAATAGCTTCCCCAGTTACAAAATAGCCTACTGAATTTGACATTGCGTGGAAAGGAAAATCTGTAGACGGTATTGTCAACATGTTTTCATCATTTCAGATTTTATAACTCAGAGGGTCTTGTTTACAATGTACTTCTTGTATCTGGATACCTTTATCCCTTTTCCAATTGTCTATTATTTTTTATTTATCACTGCAAATATAAATAACACATTTCTTAAAAATTATCTAAAAGAAATTATTAATTTCTGCCTCTTCTAATGAACTAGAACCTCGTAGTACATTTTAAGTTCTCATTTATTTTAAAATGCTCTACTCATCACTTTGCTCATGGCCTCCTTTACATCTTTGTTCCTGAGACTGTAAATCATGGGGTTCAACATAGGAATGACTGTGGTATAGAAAACAGCCACCATTTTCCCCTGCTCCACGGACTCCTCAGTTGGGCTTCTAAGATACATAAAGAAGAGAGTTCCATAAAATATGGTGACAGCTGTCAAGTGGGACCCACATGTGGAGAAAGCTTTCTTTCTCCCTTCTGCTGAGCGCATTCTTAAGATGGCAATGAGGATGAAAATATAGGAGACAATAATGACCAATAAGGAATAAGAGAAGTTGAGACCTGCCAATGTGCGCATAGTGTATTCTTTAATGAAAGTCCCTGCACAGGCCATTTTGATAAGAGCTGGATCTGCACAGTAGAAATGGTTGATCTCGATGCTTCCACAGAAGTACAAACCATGGGTCCACAGTGTTGAGATCAAGCTGATAAAAAAGCCGTATACGTAAGGGAAAGAGATCAGTCGAATACAGACAGTTCTTGACATTCTGCTGCCGTAAAGTAGAGGGTTTCCAATCGCCATGTATCTATCGAAGGCCATCACAGCAAGGATGAAGACTTCTATGTGGACAAAAGCAATGAAGAAAAAGCACTGCACTATACATCCAGGATAGGAAATTGTTTTGGTCTCAGAGAACAAATTTTCCAACATTTTAGGAGTGACATTAGAGGAGAACCACATATCTGCAAAAGACAAGTGACTGAGGAAAAAGTACATGGGGCTATTGAGCTAGGGACTGATCCTGATTAATATGATCATGCCAATATTCCCAACCAAAGTGACAGTATAGACCAGTAAGAAAACTACAAAGAAAAGGAGCTGTAATTCAGGACGACTAGTTAATCCCAAAAGAATAAATTCTGTCACATCAGTGAAATTGACCATTTTCTTGAATCTGATCCAGAGATAGATGCATTTTATCTAATAAAACAAATATAAATAAGTAAATACATGCATGGAATATTATCATTCTACATTTATATTTTTCCAACTCACTTCCTTTCAACACCTTTGCTAGTTTTCCTTGTATCTCTCCTCTCTTCTTTGTCATACATCTTTTGTTAGCAGTATTTCTTTCTGCTACACACAAATATAAATATATATGCAAGATTTTTAAGCAGAAAGTGGTAAAATAATACAAAAATTCAGAAATATAGTGATATAACTTACAAGGTCTAGTTTTTCCATGCCTAAAAATAGAAATTTCAGAAGCATGATTTTTATTTTTGCCATATACTGGAAAGACAAAAACTTAGCACTGGCCCTAACTTTTAGAAGGTGCTAACATTTTACTAATTCATTCTACTTGTAGAGGTTAGATGATCTATCACGTATTAGTGCTTTATTTAAAGCTATGGGCAAAAAAAAAAATACTATTCCATAATTAGAAAGTTAAATGGTACCTCCATTTAATCATCTTGCAAAATTGAAACAGTAATTAGAAAAATGACTTGATAAAAATATATACATGCCTTAACATAAAATTTTACACATATCAAAAAAGAATAGTTTTTTAGTTAATTAGGCAATTATTATGTTTGTTTACATCAATCTAAAAAAAATTTAATCACTGACAGCCATATCTCTGTTTTAAACAAGTCTGATAAGCGTGAACTCAAGTATCAACTCCTCTTTAGAATCTTATTCTCTGTTGTTTTAAAAGGATTAACAAATTCCATGTCAGTCTCTTCTTTCCTCTCTGTCTTAGAAGGGTAAGTAACATAAGAGTAATAAAATACTGAGCAAAGGACTACATTATCCTTCTCTAAGTATATAAGCTTAATTAATAAAATCCATAAAATGTACAAGCAAGCTAAAAAAAATTGTTAAGACATTAGGGAGAAAGGTATTTTTGGTTTTTGACTGCACCGGTTTAAGACAGTCATCTGGATTCTTGCTACCTTCTAGCAGAGTATTATACTCTACTTTTAATATCTTGAGCTAATTTACAAGCAGCAATTTTCTACTTATGCTACATTTATTCATGGACCACGAGGATGCATAACTGGTCATCCTCCATAAAGCTACCCTATATTTGCCACAAAGCAAGTTAGAAAAATATTATTATCACTTCCCACCTGGTCTCCATTGATGTTAAGCTGAGAGAGAATGAAAATTAATGACTCAGGTGATCCATTTGTTGCATTAGATATTACATATTAACAAAATTGAAATATTTCATTAATCATAAAATGGCTAGACGTTCTTGGGTTTAATTTCAAGCTCCACTACTCTGCTATCTACTAGATATGCATTTGACCTTAAACCTAAGCCCTGTGTTTCACTTTCTTCCTGAGTAAATAGGGATACTGAAAGAGTATGCCTTAGGGAGTTGTTATGAAACTTAACAAAGATAATGTACATGAAGTATCATAAAAGGATAAACTGATGAAAATGCCAAGCTATGTGTTCTAGTTCTTACTCATTTATTTTTAAATTTGAGATCCAATTTTCTTATTTGTAAAAATTATCAGATAGGTTAAACCCACTGACTTTCACTAATATTAAGCATTCTATATAAATCTATTAACATACTCCCAATTATATCTTGGCATTCTCCTTTATGCCTTTAGGAAAAAAATGTTAACATTTTTATTTTTTTTAATAGCTTTTACTTTATCATCAGGTGACCAAAGAAGAGTCATAGGAAACGTTTGGTTTTTCTGAGAGTTTTTGGGAAGAATCTTTCAATACACTGTACAACTTGAGTGTCCAGTAATGGCTAAGAAAATCATGCACTTGTGTGAAGAAGATTCTGAAACTGTAATGGTCAAGAGAGTTACACATAAAAAAACTCATATTAGGATTGTATGTTTCCTGAGTTACTATAAACATAATATTCAAGATGAGATGAGTAAAAAAGTTTAATATGAATCTCAAATGTTCTTGTAAGTTAATTTTCTTTCCTTTTTTTTTTTTTTTTCAGCAAAATGGAAATGACTTCACTAGAAATACCTGGGAAAAGTCTTTGGCTTTTAGTTTTTAACATTCTCTGGCCTTCTTTTTTGAGTACTATATTTTAGTGTGTTATGTAATCAGAAAAAGAAAAGTAGTTGTAAAATGTAGTATTCATTTTAAAATAATTGAGGCCAGCAAAGTGGCTCATGCCTGTAATACCAGCATTTTGGTAGGCCAAGGTGGGTGAATCACCTGTGGTCAGGAGTTCATGGCCAGCCTGGCCAACATGGCAAAAACTCATCTCTACTAAAAAAAAAAAAAAAAATTAGCCAGGCCTGGTGGTGAAAGCCTGTAATCCCAGCTACTCAGGAGGCTGAGGCAGGGAGAATTGCTGGAACCTGGGAGACAGAGGTTGCAGTGAGCTGAGATCCTGCCACTGCACTCCAGCCTGGAAAACAGAGTGAGATTCCATCTCAAAAATAAATAAATAAATACAAAAAAATAGAAATACATACACATAACTATGTATCCTACACACTTCATAGTAACTATTGGACAAATCATGCACACACACATACTTATACACACAGATACATACAATTTGCATAAAAACAACCCATATAATGGTTTCTCTATTACCTAAATGTGAATATTTTGACCTACTTCATAAAAATATAAAGAAGATGAATGAGATATTACATGAAAAAATATCTTTAAGATATTCCAAAGCATAATAGTACAACAATAGAATGTAGAAAATTATCTAAAATATTTTTCCACAGAACTTTCAGAGGCCATACAAATATACCTTGGATCAGTAACAGAAATTGTATATTCAGCTCTAGCCCTAATATAAACATTTAAAAGGAATATTTTTCTTTAAAGATTAGTATCTAATTTGCAATAAAGCATAATATGATTGATTGTTTGCTTTGAAATAGTATTACTCATGTCTTGAAGATTGTTTCCTCTTCTGAAAAAAAACATAAAGCTTTTGTAAGGATTAACTAAGATGATACAAGGAAAGGGTGTAAAAAATGTCTAGCACACAGGAAACACTAAATAGAGTTAGCTACTATTATCATACTTTTTATAATTGATTCCACCTTTATGCATTTATAATAGCATCTTCATCAATTTTTCTTACTAGAAGCCTTTCATCAAACCCTTTATTGGAAAGTAACTTTGTTCCTGCCAAACTGTGTCACTCAATACAAAAACACACACTAATTTTAGATCATGTGTACCAGTGTATACCCTTACCAGCTTAATTCATAATTTGAGGTAAATGTCCTTGGTCACATATTTAAGTGTAAGGCTCTTTTATTTAGTTTTGTTATTATTAATTTATTTAATGTTTTCCAGGAAACTAACTGTTTCGCCTTTCATGAATCAGTAGCTATTACTAATAGTCTGTTTCTTGTCTGTAAAGACATGTCTCTTTTCCTGCTCCCTATCATCTGATTTCTGTCCTTCTGTCCTCATTCCCTAGGAATTGCCCTTATCTTAGTTTTCTTATTACATATGCTTCTCCCATTACTCATCTCTTTGTTGGAATTCACAGGACAGAAATAAAAGAGAGATTGGGAAAATGTGAGATTATTTTCTTCCTTTCTTGGAAGGTTGGCAGTGATTGAAGGAAAGTTCAAGATACAACATCGTAGGTCTACTCTATGCATGCATTCTGAGGAAACATTTTTTACAGCTTTGTTGATTTAGTTGGTGATTAAGAAAATATATATTTTATGAAAACATTTGTAACTGCCCTCTTTCCACTTATGGCCACTCTAGTCCAAAATATAAGAAAATAAATAAATAATATTGGTCTATAAGCACTTAAATGCTGAATGTATCAATGAGTAAAGTCAAGCCAAATTAGTTAAGTCTCCAAGAAGGTTTCAAATTTTAATAGACGTTTAATGACAAATTTGAATTGGGGAACAGAATGAGATTCCAACGGTTGACACTCTCATGAAATCCATGTAAGTTTACTATCAGTCATGAGATCCATCTAAATTTACTATTGGTTGTGGTGAGATATATGTAGGGTGAACAACTGCCACTCAGTTTGTCTCGAAATTTTCTAGTTTAGGAATGTAAGATTTGCATCTTTGTAGACCCCATGGTCTTAGGTATACCAAGAAGATTGGTCACCCTACGAAGTGTCAGAGCCCATTATATAAACTGCAAGGGACTTACAAGCATCTTCAAAGTGCTACCTGTAACAGGGCAGAGAATTATAGATGACACGTGGAGCTGATACACAGAGCTGACTCGTTCTCTCAGGTTGTGTCCATGTGAAGCTCCAGCCAGCTAGATTGGAGGAAGAAGAATGAGAAAAGAACCTGGTGGTTTCTAAGTAATGTAGAATCGTTTATTAATGTCTGTGGACAAGAAGACTTCTATGTCAATAACTGAGTTTGAAAACATATTGTTGGTATTGTATAGATGCTCATCCTGCATAAAAGTTTAATTCAATGACTCTGTACATGTGTATAACAGAAAGACAGAGACATAAAGAAAGAGAAAATGATGATATCACTTGTATTACCAAGAAAATATCGTTAGTAAATGAAACAGAAACACTATTTTTTTGGTTACCACTTAGTGACACTTGATGTGTAGGGTTTCTGTTGTTCAGATAAAGTAATATACATTTCTTTCACTAATTGAATTGTAGTTCTTGCACTGGGGGCATCAAGTCCAAAGCACTATCCACATCCAACTTCTATTGCCACAGAGAAGCCTTTCTAAAACACTTCCTATAAACCTTCCACAGAGTTAGAAACCTTCCTACTAGAAATTAGGACAGCTTAGAGAACTAACAGTTTAGACAGATTTTATAAAAACACATTGATTTTCCCTGTGCATATACCTACCTGTGCATAAGAAAAAAAATCTTCTTGGAAGCATCCCATCTGCCATAATCAATGAATAATTCAGAAGGATTTATAAGCGTTGGATTTCCCACTATGGGGCTTTCTCACTAGGGAATACAGGTAGAAACCTGAAGTAATTAAAATGTTACATATTGCATCATCTGTAATGTAAAGTGACTCCCAAAAGCAAAATGTCTCTCATCAGAATTAGAATTTTTAAAAACAAGGGCTGGGAAAACTTGAAGTTTTGCTTTCTTCCTGTTTAAAATGTTGTCTAGGTATCCTAGGGACTGTGTTGTATTTGTTTGGAGGGGGAAAATGGCATCACACAGTGGGGTTTGCTTGGGGTCTAGGGGAGGGACAGTGGGGCATGAAGAGGTTGGGGAGGGATAACATGGGGAGAAGTGCCAAATATAGGTGGCAAGGGAATGGAGGCAGCAAATCACATTGCCAGGTATGTACCTATGCAACAACCCTGCATGATCTGCACCTGTACCCCAGAACCTAGAGTGCAATAAAAAAACGTCTTGTTTTCCCATGTGATAATAATCATGTCAATGTTGCATTAGCCATAACATATATTTGAAATAATTTGTACTCCACAATAGGCACACTACCACTTTTTTGTATTAATGAAGAAAGTCTCTTCCCTTTTAGAGTAAGATAATTAGAAAAAAAATGAGAGAATAAAGGAGAATACATTTCCTATGAATACGTCATTGATAAACCCTAAATGGGCTTCTCCTTTCTGAAACAATTGATATAATTCTTTAAAACCAATTTAATTCCTAGGTTAGGGTTGATAATTTCCCATTGTTGTTTATGTTGTTTTGTTCTTTTTTAATATTAAAAAAATAAATTCCTTGATTTATTGTTTTTATTGATAAAAGTGATTTCATACCACTATTTTCCTCGTCTTTATAGTTTCTACCACTTTAGGAGAGAAAAATAAGTTATCCCGCTTGAGAAATATGTTTTAAATTGATATTGACGAAGATAATTGTTTGAAAATGTAGTGGATATACTTTCAGTTCACAATCTCTGTCTCATAAAGCATGCAACTTTATTTCTCTAATTGAGCTTGATTAATATTTTGAGGTTCTGATTTTTATGTTGGAAAAAACTAACTTGATTGGTTTCTCTTCCTGCTTTCCACAGGGCTGCGTCTGAGTTCTAGCAGATGAATGTACTCTAAAGCATTGAAAAGCAATTGTTAGTTGTTGTTGTTGTGGTGGTGGTGGTGGTGGTGGTGGTGGTGATGGTGGTGGTGGCGGTGATGGCTGTTTCTGTGATAGGGTCTGCTCTGCCATCCAGGCTGAAATGCAGTGGGGTAATCTTGGCTCACTGAAGCTTCAAATTCCTGGGCTTAAGCCATCCTCCTACCTTAGCCTTCCAGTAACTGGGACTATAAGCTGATCCCACCATACCCAGCTAATTTCTTTCTGTACATTTTTTAGAGATGGGGTTTTGCTATGTTGCCCAGGCTGGTCTCAAACTTGGGGGCTCAAGCATTCCTTCCACTTCAGCCTCCCAAAGCACTGGTATTACAGGCATGGTGTAATAATACCTGAACCTGTGCAGTCTGAGGCAATGCCAGGTAGATAGTGTCAGAATTGAATTGAATTGTAGGACAAGTTGATAATCACAGAGAATTTTTCACACAGCACCCAGTGAAAAAGCACAATTCTTAATCTTGATGTCATCACCTATAGATATTGGCATTCATTTATTTATACATTTATGCATTTACTGTGTGCCTGAAATGTAGTTCAAAAAGTTGTATCTATGCTCATGGATCTTATATTCTGGTGATGTACTCTTATTCTTATTTGATCACTGCTGAGTTTTCTGTATTCAGAACTTTGAGACCTCTTAATTTTTCCCCAATTGTATTTTATTTTTTATTTTTGGGACGGGCTATCTCTTTTGTTTCCCAGGCTGAAAGTGCAGAGGCAAAATACAGGCTCACTGTAGCCTCAATCTCTCAGTCTCGAGCAATTCTCCCACCCCATCCTCCCAAGTAGCTGCAACTACAGGCATGTGCCACTGCTCCTGACTAGGTTTTTTGTTTGTTGGTTGGTTGTTTTGTTTTTTTCTTTTTGTATAGACAATGTCTCACCATATTGCACAGGCTAATCAGCAATCCTCCTGCCTTGGCCTCCCATAGTGCTAGGATTATAGGCATAAGCCACTCTGCCTGGCATTTTTCCCCCAATTTTATACACTATTTTTCCTTCAAATATCACAGAGCATTTTGGAGCTATCATGCAATGCTGGATCACAGACTTGCCATCAGTATCTGAAGTGGCTGGGGGATGGGAGGCAAAGGAGTGTTGTGGGGCTGAGCCTGTGCAGTCTGAGGCAATGCCAGACACATAGTGTTAGAATTGAATTGAATTGTAGGACAAGTTGGTAATCACAGAGAATTGGAGAATTGCTTTGTGGAAAACACACACACACTAGGACCCGAAAGTGTGTGTGAGTGCTTTGAAGGTAAAACAGTTTGATTTTCTTTCAGTCATATATGATCATGGAATATTGACTCAATAAAATTATGGTCTAGAACACAAGACTCTTTGGGCTATCTGTCAGTCTCTGAAGATCATATTCCCTTTTCTCCTAAGCATAACAATTAACAGGATAAATTGTACCTTTACTGGAAACATTGTTTTCAATCCAAAGATATCTTTATTGAACTAATGGTTAGATGTTATTGGTTAATAACAAAATGATGATAGTCACTGTATTTAAATTACTGCCTTATCCATGTCTTTAATTTTTAAAGCAGGGTTATATATGAGAAGAAACACCATCAGGCTTGATCCGTACTTAGGATATCAGGCACATCTTTGCTAGGTAGTACTTCTCTTACTATGCAGTAATTTAGCTTGTGATCCCTAACAGTTTTCTTTCTGTTTAGACTGGCTCTTTCTGGATAAATGCTGTGGGTTCTTCTAGGGCATGCTGAAAATGATCAGGTTTCAAGCACTATTTCAGCAAGCCACACACTAGTCAAGACAGATCACATCTATGATTGGGATTTAGCATCACAGAAGGGGAGTTATAGAACCTCATGATTTCCATTAGGCTGAGAAGAATTTTTAGATGGTTGGGTAAACATCCAAATAACCTGATTCCAAATCTTTCCTGATACTTGGATTTAATTTTATTTCTTATTTTTTTATTATTTTATTTTTTCAGAGACAGGGTCTTTCTCTGTTGCTTAGGCTGGAGTGAGTGGCTGAGTGGCATAGTCACACCTCACTCCAACCCGGAACTCCTGAGCTCAAGTGATCCTCCCACCTCAGCCTCCCAAAGTGCTGTGATTACAGGCATGAGCCGCTGTGACTGCCTGGCTTGGAATTTTTTTTTACACCATGGTTTCACAATTACGAAAACTCCCTTAGGAAAATGGTCCATGAAGACCACAAGTCCTCTTTTGTTAAAATCCTGTCTCTCCAAAAATACACAAAAATTAGCCAGACGTGCTGGCATGCTCCTGTGGTCTCAGCTACTTGGGAGGTCGAGGGGGAAGGATTGCTTGACCCTGAGAGGCAGAGGCTGCAGTAAGCTGAGATGGTGTCACTGCACTGCAGCCTGGGTGACAGAGAGAGACCCCACACATCTCAAAAAAAAAAAAAAAAAAGACATTGTAAAATACAATGTTGATAAATGGAGAAACTAAATAAGAAAATGTTAGCACACACTTGCTGTTCATTGATTTAACATCAGCAATGTTGACCCTTCTCTAACAATCTCTAAAGATTGAGGAATATTGTAATTTGGCTGAGGCCATATTAAAACCCTTCATGGTATCATGATGAGTGAAATGGGAGGAAAGTAAAAATATAGTAATTTGCTTGCACTGGAGTGAGCCTTCCTGCTCTTGTTGACATCTAAACACAACTAAACCTAAACATCATGATTTACAAAATAATTTTAATGGAATGACTATTATCAAAACAAAATAAGGCAAAAATTCAGTTTTGTTTAAGCCACTATTTTTCTGCAAGAAATGGCACTTGCTAATACAAGCGTGCATGAGAATAAATAAATTGCCTAAATGGCATCTTCTGTTCTTCCCATTTTAACCTGCTACTTACAGGAAGCTTAACCCAGTCAGCTACCTAACACAGAAAATTAGATATGAATTGTACAAATGTAGCCTAAAATGTGACATCTAACCCAAAGATATTGTATCTCGATCTCATTACTTCATAAATTTTTAATGACATATTAGCATTTTTATTTTTCCAAGTTTTGTTTTCCTATTGCTTTTTTAAATGCCTCTTTCACATCCTTGTTCCTGAAGCCATAGATCATGGGGTTCAGCATGGGTATCACTGTGGTATAAAACACAGCCACCATTTTCCCCTCCTCCACAGACTCCTCTGTGGGGCGTCTCAAATGCATGCAGAAGAGGGTTCCATAGAAGATTGTAACGACTGTCAGGTGGGAGCCACATGTGGAAAAAGCTTTTTTTCTTCCCTCTGCAGATTGGCTTCTGAGGATAGCGACAAGGATGAACATGTAGGATATGAGAATGATCAGAAGGGACTGGACATTGCTGTAGCCAGCTACTACGTACATGGACAGCTCCGTGCTGTACGTGTCAGAGCATGCCAGTTTGATAAGAGGAGGATCAGCACAGTAGAAATGGTTGATTTCGTTAGCACCACAGAAGGAGAGGTTGTAGGTTCTCAAGGTTTCCATCACACTGAGAAGAAAGCTATAGGCATAAGGCACAACGACCAGACAGACACATACACCTCTGGACATTTTGCTACTGTAGAGCAGCGGATTACAGATGGCCATATAGCAGTCATACGCCATGAGTGCCAACATGCAGTGCTCTGTAAGGACCACGGCAATGACAACATAGCACTGCACCAAACAACCTGAGTATGAAATGGTCTTCTTCTCCGATAAGAAATTTTCTAGCATTTTGGGAGTGACATTTGTGGAGAAACACAGGTCTAGAATGGACAAACTTGAGAGAAAAAAGTACATGGGAGTGTGAAGTCTAGAATCAATTCTGATTAAAATAATCATCCCCAAGTTTCCTACCACAGTGGCTATGTAGACAAAAAGGAATAATACAAAGAAAGCTACTCGCAGCTCTGGACAGCTTGTCAGACCCAAGAGAACAAATTCTGTCACTTCAGTGTAGTTTCTTCTGGACATTTCTTTGTCTCATAGGAGAGGCATTGGTCTGATTATCTAAGGAGAAGTAGAAACTTTTTAAAAATCACTAAAACCCTAGTTAAATATCATGCTTTGTATAAAAAGATCAAAAAGTATTGAGTTATGTTATCTCAGTAGCAGTTTTGTAACAAGATGAATAGTTATACTATGAAGCAAGTCTAAACATTTCAACAAGTGGTTTCCATTTAGGCTAAATTGGTAATCACACTGTGCAATTAAATTGGAGGCTTAATGCAAAATTATAAATTAAAGTATTCCTATACTCTGGGAAATTTAAAAATCTACATAACTTAATGTGTTAAAGATAAAATTGTAATAGAGATTTGGAGATGCTTTGAACTTCACTGACCTGCTTTCGTATACACACAAAGCTACAAAGAGAGGTGGAAAGGACTTTGAGGATAACTCAGGCAAAGTTATTTATTCTGAAGATTGAGAAATTGAACCCTAGAGAGATTAAGTGACTTATCTCACTCAGATGCTCATCTTACACATCCCCATTCAGTGATCTGCTAATATGCTATATATCTCACCAAGTTCAACTTACTGTCTTGAACCTTAAAGGTGTATTTATATATTTTGTTGTTCTTGGTAGTAGTGCTTTCGGTGGTGATGTGTATGCTGTTTCTTTGTTTTATAAGTTAGTTTTTGGGAACTTGTAAATAAAGCCTTTCATTTGAGTCTTTAACAATGATTCATGTGTTTATAAGCATTTTTTCCAATTTCCACACCACAATTTAGCCTGTCTGTTGGGTTAAACATATATTTATACTCCTTTATCAATATTTCAATTCTATGCACAATTTTATATTTATTATCTTTGAGGTTTCAGCCTATGTTTTAATTTGTTCCTATATTTCAATTTCTCACTGTTTTACTACACTCGTGCTGCACAGAACCAACAGTATAATCCCCTGCTTGGCTCACATGCTCTTTCATATTGTTGCATAAGAAGTCCTATATCAGTGAATTTCCTATTCCTCTGTTACGTTAACCCTGATGTGTAGTTTAGTCATTAGGATAAAAGGAATTAACTCAATCACCTAAGATGATGAAAAGCTTATTTTCAGGTTTGCAATCTACACTTATTCCCTGTTAATATCCCCAGAATAGGTGGTCTGTTCTGCTTTGATGCCATGGCCACACAAATTTAAAAAGCCTTAAAAATGGGCCAGGTATGGTGGCTCATGACTGTAATTCCAACACTTTGGGAGGCCAAGATGAGTGAATCACTTCTGGTCATGAGTGCAAGACCAGCCCGGCCAACATGGTGAAACCCCGTCTCTACTAAAAATACAAAAAATCATCCAGGCATGGTGATGCATGCCTGTAACCCAAGCTACTCAAGAGGCTGAGGCAAGAGAATCACTTGAACACAGGAGGCAGAGGTTGTAGTGAGCTGAGATCATGCCACTGCATTCCAGTCTGGGTGACAGAGGGAGGTGAGACTCTGTTTCAAAAAAAGTAAAAAAAGAAGGAGAGAGAGAAAAGAAAGAAAGAAAGAAAGAAAGAAAGAAAGAAAGAAAGAAAGAAAGAAAGAAAGAAAGAAAGACAGGCCTTAAAAAAATGTAGAGAGATTTTTGTTCACTGAGGGAAGGATTCAATATCATAAAAAGATCAATCTTTCCTAAATGATCCATAATCGATTAAATTCTAATCAAAATTCAATCACAATTTTTGTGGAAAAAGTGATTCTAAGATTTACATTTCCATATAATGGGAAGAGTCAATATCTCCCAAGGACAGTAAGCAGAGTTACTTATTAGATATCAAAATTTACTATAAAAACAGTATTCAGAAAAATCTGGAGACCACAGATGCTGGAGAGGATGTGGAGAAATAGAAACACTTTTACACTGTTGGTGGGAGTGTAAATTAGTTCAACCATTGTGAAAGACAGTGTGACGATTCCTCGAGGACCTAGAAATAGCAATTCCATTTGACCCAGCAATCC
>CAUYNB010073109.1:0-12422 GCA_963574225.1 Lagothrix lagotricha
TTTTCTTTAAGGATGTTGAATATTGGCCCCCACTCTTTTCTGGCTTGTAGGGTTTCTGCTGAGAGAGCCACTGTGAGTCTGATGGGCTTCCCTCTCTGGGTGACCTGACCTTTCTCTCTGGTGCCCTTAGCATTTTGTCCTTCATTTCAAGCCTGGTGAATCTGACAATTATGTGTCTTGGAGTTGCTCTTTTTGAGGAATATCTTTGTCACAGTTCATGAAGTCAGAGGGAGGTAGCCTGACACCTGAACTCTGCCCCTCCACAGCTGACAGATTCCAATGGAAATATATTTAAATTCTCCAGTAGACAATGCTGGGCAAGGGAGGGGGTAGGGCTGGGTATTAAGATACACATTGGTTCTGGTGTGGTTTGTGGGTCTCAGTGCCCTTATAGTCACTGGCGTGGGTTACTCCCTGGATGTGATGCTGTACCACAGAAACATGCTGCTCAGTAAATGAGCAAATTAACCATTGGTTGTGGGGGACAGGGTGCCTGGAAAAAACAAAATCAGTGTTCCCTTTTTTGAAACAAAGGAAAAAAATTGTGTTTTTGTTCAGTAAAAATGGTAGAGAGTTACCATGTCCCTAGCCACAAAGGACTAGGTCCACTGAGAAGTAAACAGTGGGAACTCAAAATTTCAGAAACATTGGGAAAGGGGAAAATTGGCTTTCTATTAACTGACATATGTTCCAGTGAGGCTCTGTTTCTGTTGGGATGTGTTATGTTGGATGCACTCATATATGGACCAGAGTCTGCTGAGTTTATAAGGTTCAAAAAATATAGTAAAATCTTTATTTTTAAAATTTATCTCAATAAATCCCACAGGAACTCCAAAAAAAAAGAATAAATATAAATAACATTGAATAATAAACTGACAAAAAATGGCACAGATTTTTTTTTAGAATGAAAATATAAAATATTGTATTTTTATTTGTGAAAAAATAAGTAAAATAAAACAGTAACTTCAATGTTAGTATGAACCTGATTCAGTAAGGCCAGAATATTAAAACACACACACACACACACACACACACACACACACACAAAACAAAATCAATGTTGTTTTGAACAGAAAGCTACATTAGGGAAGGAAATTTAAATGGAATAATGAGGTTTACAGTGAGGGCATAATTTATAATGAATTTAAGAGTTCCAATTTTTTATAAATTTGAACACATGGATCAAAATACTTTCAACAAACATATTATAAATTCTTGGAATAAACAAAACAGCAAACTCTGTATTAGATCCATTGAATATTAGAGAACATGAAAAAATTTAACTAATATAGTTTAAAAAAAGTAAACTATAAAGCAGGAGTGGTGGCTCATGCCTGTAATCTCAACACTTTGGGAGGCCAAGGAGGGTGGATCCCCTGAGTTCAGGAGTTTGAGACCAGCCTGACCAACATGGAGAAACCCCCTCTCTTCTAAAAAAAAAAAAAATTACCTGGGTGAGGTGGTGCTCCTGTGTAATCCCAATTACTTGGGAGGGAGGCTGAGACAGAAGAATCACTTGAACCCAGGAGGTGGAGGTTGCAGTGAGCTGCGATTGTGCCACTGCACTCCAACCTGGAGACGGAGGGAGACTCCATCAAAAAACAAAAACAAAAACAAAAACAAAAAAAACTCGAAAAACTAAGGAATGATAACAAGTATTGACATGAGAAAGGGAAAATTAATATAGTCATCAATATAGAGTGCATTTAAATATTTAGAAAATATTGTCAGCACCAGTATGCTAATACTTATAGCACCTTTATAATTAAACATGTTTTAGAAAAATAGAAATATAGATATGTAACACCCAAAAATATGAATACCTAAATGTGTTCAAGACAGTTTCAAGAAACTCAAACATCTCAAAATGCCACACTTTTGTGTTATTTTCTCCCAAATACCAAGTTCTATGTCTGAGAGTTAATATTTCTATAAGAATTTTTATTTGCCTTTGACTTTTTTACTCTTTCTCTGTCATTTAATATTATAATTTTTATAAATGCTTGGCTTCTGTTTTGTTATCACTCATCTGAAAATTATGGATATTTTTCCTAAATATTTTATTATCTATTCAATGCATTTTGCCTATTTCTGTAATGCCCCACATTAGTATACATACTAAAAGCATTTTATGTTAAGTTGTATTTTGAAATCTGCTGGAATATGCATTTTTTATACCAGGAAATCTTATAAATTTCATCTATTTTGTATATTTTTCTCCTTCTGCAACATAATTTCACATTCTCAGATATTAAATGCACATTAACCTAATGCAGATCAAAAAGAGACATGATGAATAAGAATAGAAAGCCTGATGCAAATAAGTATAAATGCAGGTAACCTTTTTAAATTTGTTAAATATAGCGTGTGCTAGTCCTTATGAATAAAAATCACTATAGTCATCCCTGGAGAATATCATGTAAGCCACAAAATTCTCTAAGATATAAAAAAGATGTGTTTCACAACTTAAATGCTCTCAACAGAGTGATAAGAAACAAACCACAAATGCCCACTTACAGGACTTAGCTGTTATTCTGGTCCAGAGAGCATGACTTTGATGTGGCGAGAAAGGACGTGAGGAGTCATGCAGCGTGTCCCAGACCTCAGGAAGTTTTATTCATTTGTGTACTTTTTGTTTTACTGGTAAAGTGTGACTATGGGAAATTAAAAACAAAAAAAAAAAAACAAAAACAACAACAACAACAAAAAAAAAACAAAACCAAGGACTATTCATACTTTTCAAACCCAGTTGTTTACTATAGGTTTTTCTGGGGGAAGAAAGCTATTACTAATGAGTATTTTACACAAAAATACTTTCCCTATGTATTCATTCAATCTCAAAGAATAAATTTATAATTGAAAAAAATAAATGCCAAACCCTATATGACTTTGGTTCCATATCCTTGTGGCAGAAAAAAATAAAATTACTGAAATCACTTTATCTTTTTATTTAAAAAATATTTTGTCAAGAAAGGCTGTGCATATGTTAAGTAAAATTTCAGATTTAGTTTACAAGAGCTAGATACCCAGGATTCTGAAAATGTTTCACTGATGTGAACTGTAAAATATGACCTCAGCTAGAGTCAGTCATCCAACTGAGACATTTTTCATAAACATATATATATTACTATTTTATGGTGATTACATAAGCAGGATGTTTTATCTTCTGTTGCAGCTTTATTTTGCTGTAGGGAACCCAGATGCCAGAAAATGTGTTATGATTACATGCATGTCAAAAAAGATAGTACACACTTCACTAAAATGCACTCATTCAACACATTCACTTGGCAACCTCCAGCTGCTACATATTTAACACAACCTTGAAATTATCTGCTGTATTGGGAATTGAGAACAAGATTTATTTCAGCGGCAATATACAACTAATTGGATAATATAATTTTCTGTTTATTATTTTAAATTTTAATAACAAACCACTTTTAGATAGGTGATTTTCTCTAAAAAGGAATTTACTACAGTCAATTAGAATACTGTGATGTAGCCACAGTGATTTAAAACCACGAATAATTACATTTGGAAAAAACAAGAAAACATTATGGTGGCCCCAGTATCTCAGGGGGATTGGTTTCAGGACATGGCAGATTTTGCTGCCGACAGCAAAATCTTCATATGCTTAAGTCTCTCATGTAAAATGGTGTAATATTACCTATGCACATCTTCCTTTGTACTTAAATAATTCCTAGATGACTTATAATACCCACGACTATGTAAATAGATATTATACTGTATTCTTAAAATGTTTATTTTCTTAATTTCTTCTTTCCAAATAATTTTCATCAATGGTTGATTGTATCCACAGATATGAAACCCACAGATTAGAAAGGCTGACTGTACTAGATAAAAGTTAAATTTCAGAAATATTTGTCAAACCTCGTTGTTCCTACATAAAGAGGTCATATTATGTGGATTTTGTTTAAGTTTTAAATTATCAAATGAAATTTAGATACACAAGTAGGTATGATGCCCTGCTGGGAAGAGTGTGATTCAATAAATATCATGATATCAATTATATTTGTTCTATAATGAATTTGTAATTAAGTTTAAACATTCAGTATTTTCATTGCTGCATGAAAATTTTTGTTTACGATGATGTTACTTGGCATTAATGTGACTTTATTTTATCTTGACTTTGTAACTACTCATATATTGTGATGTTAAATTATAACATGCAGAAATAGAACCTCACTTATTTGCACACTGATTAAGCAATTTATGATTTTAATTCTCCCAGAAATTTTAGGTAAGTTTTCTACATATTTTTAAATGATTGCTCCATAATAGTTTCATATTAATATTTGTTACCACTATTGGAGAGATCATTTATCCTTATTCTGCAAAGCTGAATCCTGTAGGCCAAATGCCAACCTCCTATACATTAATTTAGGCAATTTTAATACACATTTAAAAAAAGAAAATCATATTTACATCAACATTATATATCTTCCACTATTTCATAAAAATATCATACATAAGTAGAAAACTGTCCAATATTCTTCTCTCTAGAAAAAAATGTGAAAGATCTGGACTAAAAATACAATATCTAGCCTCCCCATAAGTTAACACATTAGCTGAGGAAATATACTACATTGATTTAGTTTGAACTTTCCTTCCTCTGCCAGCCACTTTAGGAATTAACTGATTCATTATTCAATTTGGGTTTTCCAATTCTTTCTTTCAATATCATCACACTTCAGTGTGATTTGTTGACAATGGTTTATTCTGAACCACTTTTTGAATTACCTTTTTCAACATTTGATTTTCAGGGTTTCTGATACTATTCACCTATCACTTACCACTTTGCCCTGCACTGTTCTAATAGGTCCATAAGATAATTTTCAAGGAAATCAGATGTTATTCCTGAAATGGACTTCTGCCTTTCCTATTTGTGAACAATTAATATGATTCCACATATAAAGTTAAAAGAACATTTGGAAATATTATTTTAATTAGATGTACTGCTTACATTTATGCACCTTCCTGAGCTATTAAGACATAGAAAAACCAAATTTGAGACAATAGCATACAAGCAAATGGTAGCAGAATATAAGTGGCATAATATAGTCAAGCAATGGTCATAATATAATTTAGCCTAGGTATAGCCTGACATCATTTCTTTGAATTTTCTAAGTCATTAAAATGTTTATTTATTGCTGGATTATTTCATTAATTGTTAAAGCATACTCTGTATAAATCCTTGAATAAAGATTTAGAGATAATAGGATGACTTTTGTATTTCAAAAAACATCTGATCTAAAAGAATCATGACACGTATTCAGAAACAAGTAGAAAATATTACCATTGCCGAAATAAAAGATTTAATGAATTATAGCATGGATTTCAAAGACAGTATTTCATGAAGAAAGATCTTTGAGGATATAAATAGAAGCAGGCTCTTTATCAGGATCATGAAAAATTGATAACATAGAAAATCACATTATGGTATTGTTTTGATAGAATTTAAAGTGCAGTATAGTTCAAAAGTTCATTTGTTTCTTGAAACTATTCTTTAACATGTCCACCATTGTCCCTTCCATCAATTTATTTGAAGATATTTATTTGAATGACTCACAACTTCATACCTACCAAGTCATCCGACTTCAGCTGTAGAGATTTTTTAATAGAATAGTTTCAATAGAATTTATCTATTTGCACACTGTATATATTATTACATATTTTAATCATATATTACAGAAGGTTTTGAAATGAATGTTTAAATTATTTAAAGATATATGTTCATGAGGAGGAAAGAGCTATACACATATACATAAACTTACAAACCAATTTACACACATGTAAGACATCTATGTGTTGTTGAAATTACATATATAATCCCATAGCATTCAGATCATAATTCTTCAGAAAGTCTATTACCCTCATATTAATAGAGAGAATGAATAAATCCAATCCTTTCACATCTATTATGAAAATATAAACATAAAATAATAGAATCTATTCTGAATGTTGTCAGAAGATTTCAAGATTTTAATATATTCTAAGCCTAGAAGAAAACCGCATATGAGACTATCCATGCATTATTGTTATTTATAATAGTTATGATTTCCATGTACTTGACATTTAGGTAGATTTATTGCTTATATTTATTCTCTAAATATTTGAAGCAAAGGACACTTAATAATTCAGTGAAACAGCATTACTAAGAGTCCCTTAGATGCTATTGGAACTCACCTCAATAAATTACTTGGGAGCTCAGATTTGCTCTGATTTTATGAAAGAATCAAATTTCTTGAAAAATGTATCTTCATAGATAAAACTGATGATATATTTACACTATTGATTTACTTAAAGAAAACTGAATTTTCATGTGAAAACTTATGTAAGAGAATATATTTCAAATTTCTTTTATCTGATATATATCAGATATTTTATCAGATATATGTATGTATGTGTGTGTGTGTGTGTGTGTGTGTATATATATATATATATATATATTTTTTTTTTTTTTAGATGAAGTCTCACTCAGTCATCCAGGCTGGAGTGCCATGTTACCATCTCAGCTCACTTCAGCCTCCGCCTCTCAGGTTCAAGTGATTCTCCTTCCTCAGTCTCCAGAGTATCTGAGATTACAGGCACCCACCACCATGCCTAGCTAATTTTTGTATTTTTAGTAGAAAGGTGGTTTCACCATGTTGGCCTGGCTTGTCTCAAACTCCTGACCACAAGTTATCCACCCACCTACACCTCCCAAAGTGCTTGTATTACAGCTGTGAGTCACTGCACCCCGACTTATCTGATTTTCAATGCAATATCTGAAAGATAGACAAGTACATTCATGTTTAACAAAGCAAATAAAGCAGGTCCTCAGCACATCTTTGACAGGTTCTTGGAAACTGACTTTAACCAAACAACATGTAATTAAATCAGTTTTACCAGGAGCTAATTGAGTTAAACAAAAGTTAAGTTTCTACGGCATGTTTCTGATCACAGAAACATCAACAATTTTCTAAATGAAGACCAAAACAATTCTAATATCAAAAATTAAAATACATGTGAGCTATGCATGCATTTTAAAAAGATTAATAAAAAGAAGTGAGACAATTATTAACTCAATTATTTCAGTAAAGGTCATAGGTGACCAGAGGCTATCCTGGGAGTTCACAGCACAAGGTGGGAACCGCTGGACACACACACACACACACACACACACACACACACACACTCACTCATTCAGACTGGGACAGGGTAGAAATGCCAGTTATCCTAATATGCAAGCTTTGGGATATTGAAGGAAACTGCAGTACCCCCAAAAAAGCCCACAGACATGGGGAGCACATGCAAACTTCACACCAACAGTGGGCCCTGGCAGGCATCAATTATTTTCCTCATCAACTTATAACAAAAGTTGTTGAACAAAATGTTACTTGAGGATCTGCTGTATTTATTACTCACCTACTCAGTAAATGGCATTCTGCTAACTGAACTGGGCTATAAAAATGATTAAACCACAATCTCTATCTGGGAAGACTTCAATATAATCAAAAGTATTTAAAGTGGTTGGGATAGAGTACAGACAACATGAATTTAATCTGTATAGTTTGTAAAGTTGAAAGGGCTAAATTTAATATAAATTTTATCTTTAAAATGTTTTAGGAAATTTGATTCACACTTGGCTTAAATAATCAGAGAGAGAATTTCCTAGAAGAATGTCACGAATCAATTGCTTATTGAAATTCAATAGATTTTTTAACAGCTAGAGATGAAGACTATTTTTAAATCCCTATTCTTCTTCACCCTAGATTTAGGAAACCTGAGTATAGTAAGCATTTGGCAAAGTCCCCTGATGAAAGTAGGAGCTCAATATTCATTTGCTTTATGAATAAATCAATTGTCCCTGTTTAGGATACTTGGATCCCTTCATCTGGAAGCAAACAAATAAAAAAATTGTACAAAATGTAGTCAGAAATTTTTATATTTCTGAAAAAAAATACTCTGCATAGATTTTTAAATGAAAATCTTTAAGGTTAATAAATAAGGCTCTTTCCCAATAGCTATAAGTAATTTAATTTTAACAATTTTCCGTGAGATTTTTTATTTTCTTTAGGAAGCTACATTCATGAAAAGTGTGTGATTATATTAAGGAAACTGTGAACTACTATTCCTTTCACCACGTGATAGCCACATTACATTCATGCTGCAAAACAAAGGAAGTAAACACACTTTGGAAACGTGGTCTGGAAAACTAAACAAAGAGTAAAAACATAGATTGCATACTCAGTTAATGCATACAATAATTGGAGCCTTCAAAATAAGCATTACTTAAGAATTATTTAAGTATTTTCTTCTGGCTGGGTGCGGTGGTTCACACCTGTAACCCCAACACTTTGGGAGGCCCAGGTGGGCAGATCATTTGAGGTCAGGCGTTCACGACCAGCCTGGCCAACATGGCGAAACCCCGTCTCTACTAAAAGTACAAAAATTAGCTGGGCATGGTGGTGCACACCTATAACCTCAGCTACTCGGGAGGCTGAGGCAGGAGAATCACTTGAACCTGGGAGGTGGAGGTTGCAGTGAACCGAGATGGCACCACTGCACTCCATCCTGGATGACAGAGCAGGACTTCATCTCTAAATAAATAAATAAATAAATATTTGTTTCTTTTTTAGAGGTAAACAAAAAAAGGGATGTTATGACAACATTTGGAAACTTTCTTAGGAAGAATAAAAATGATAACTGCTAAGTGATGAAATAATGCTGTTTTCAGATGAAAACTTAAATACATTTTGCAATTTAGTTGCACTTTGCATGTTTATATTGGTTATATCATGAAAAATATTAAACAAGTATTGAGGAGGCAGGTTATGTTTATACTGAAATGCAGGAAAGAGTACAGGAACACCTGGACACTGACTGATCAGTACAGGATGTTGTCATGGTTAAACACCTAATCAACAAGAAGTTACTGACGTTTTAAGCAGTTCCAGTAAATGGACTACATAAATTGTTGGTAGAATTTATCCAGATTGATTATATAACTATGATATCAAAAAAGAATGCTAGGGCAAAATAGATGTCCTAACTTACTGAAGAACTTGATACATTGATTGCCCCGTTACTCTATTTGTAATTCCTAACATATGTTATGATACTTCTTTTTTTAATGCTCCCTCTTTTAAATTTTTATTTCTGTAGATTCAAGGAGTCTATGTGCAAGCTTGTTACATGGCTATATTGCATAGTGGTGATGTCAGTATACCTATCACCTAAATAGTGAACATAGTACCAACTAGGTAATTTTTCAACCCTCACCTCTCTCTCATCCTCTCCTCTTTTAAAGTTTCCAGTGTCAATTACTCCCCTCTGTATGTCTACATCTACCCATTATTTAGCTCCCACTTATAAGTGAGAACATAAAGTATTTGATTTTCTGGTTCTAATTTATTACACTTAGGATAATCACCTCCAGCTGCATCCATGTTTTTGCAAAGGACATGATTTAATTCATTTTTATGGCTGCATAGTGTTTCGTGGTATATATATACACATACCATATTTTCTTTATCCAGTCATCCATTGATGGACACTTAGGTTGATTCCATGACTTTGTTATTGTAAATAGTACTACAATAAACATTCCAATGCAGTGTCTTTTGATATAACAGTATCTGTTCCTTTGGGTGGATGCCTAGTAGTGGGATTGATGAGTGATACTTCATTTTTGATTTACTGCTCTCCAGGTACCTTCCATAAAACAATCAAATACTCTGCTCTTTCCCACCTTAGAATTTGCATAACCAGTGGCCTCTTCTAGAAGCATTTCTCCTTCCACTGTTGATTTGGTGGTTTTTCCAATAATAAGCTATATTTTAATGTTATATCCTCAAAGGGTTCTTACTTGAAAATCCTGTTTAAATAGATCATATTATTCTATTGCAACACCTGATTAATGTATATTAAATGCTAACCTGGCATCTTGATCTAGTATGGATCTGTGTCCCCTCCCAAATCTCATGTCAATTGTAATTCCCAGTGTTGGAGGTGGGGCCTGGTAGGAGGTGATTGGATCATGGGGGTTGATTTCACCCTTGGCGCTTTTCTCATGATAGTGAATGAGTTCTTATGAGATCTGGTCAACCCTTTTCCTCCTGCTCCAGCCATGTAAAAAGTTCCTGCTTCCCTTTCTGTCTTACGCCATGATTGTAAGTTTCCTGAGTCTTCCCCAGAAGCCAAGCAGAAGCCATGATGCTTTCTGTACTGCAGGCAGAACCGTGAGCCAATTAAAACTCTTTTCTTTATACATTACCCCATCTCAAGTATTTATTTATAGCAGAGTGAGAACAGACTAACACACATACATTACACAGTAAATTATCATTGTCATTGTTAAGGCTTATAAAGTTATCACAAATAAAGATTTTGTCAGGTAACTTACTATGCATGTTTGTATGTCTTCTACAAGCTCTGAGTGAGTTCATATAAAGACAAGCCCTGATAATGAAGGTTGTAGAGCTTCCAGATAGTAGATTGGTGACAATTTTGTGGCCAGAAAACTTTGGGAGAGTTCAAACTCATTCTTCCCAATTCAGTGGTTTCAAAGCTGCTTATTTCACAGCTACTATTACTGTAAGATGGTTGGTTTTCAAGACTATCTTGGAATTGAGAAGACTGATTGGTAATCTGACAAATGTAAATGTCAAAATATCACTGCTCTTGCAGAGGTTAAGCTTTTTTTTTTTTCTTGGTTAAACATCCCTGGATTCTTGCAAGACTTTGCTAATTTCCAGAAATGTGAAAAAGTTGATCCTGATTATTTTTGCTGATTTTCTCATAACTTTTAGAGTAATGTAGACTTTATGATCCTTATATTTCCATACCTAAAGTGTTTTCATGCTTTCGGAAAAGAGAAAATCTAAGGTACACTTGTGAAATATTTTATTTAATTTGTAAATTAAGAATTGAATAGTGATATCTTAAATTGGTTCCAAGAACATTGAAGAAAGTTATTATACTGCTGATCAGAAAAGTATTCAGGTGTGTTTGAATACACTTTTTAAAATATATATACAGGTGTATTTGAATAAGATTTCTAGGTTAGATAAAAATATTGTTAATCTCCTAAAAGGCAATAAAAATGGTGAAACAGAGTAAGTGATTTTTGGGTAGTCTTTTCCTTGTAAGAATTTTAGCTCACGACAAATTAACTTTGTAACTTGTAACTTAACTGTACTGCACCCTAAACAAATAATAAATAGAGGCAAACACATACATGGTCTACTGGGAAACTAAAAGTAATTCTTAAATTAGCCTCTTATATCTGTATATTTTTAGCCTACTATTTGATCACTTTTTATATTTCTTTCCCTCTGTTTTCTGATTCTGAACAAGAATTAATTTTCCAGTCTCACTGATAATCTTTAATAGATTCATGCTTACATTATGCAACTTAAATGCATTTTGAAGAAGCAATATATGTAGAAAATTATTGACATTCATACAATAAGATTATGTCCTTGCTTAATTAAAATTATTCTTAATATATTTTAATAAGTAAAATGTATAACACTATAATGTATGACAATACATTTTCACTGTAATCCACTTATATCTTTATTATATAAACATTTTTCTAAATGACAAGAGTAATTTTTAATATATGTCACTAAGTGCTTTTGGTGTGGTGATATTGAATTAACTCACTGGTAATTCTCTGCATTTCTATTTTACTTGAAATCTGCAGTATAAAAAAGATCTCAGATTTTAAATGATGTATCTAAAATGAAATGTAAGCAATTCAATACTTGTAAAAATTGCATTAAATCCAGTCCTAAACTCTGATTTGTAGCATAATAGGGTACTAACCAGAATGTAATCATTTTTGTTTTAAAAATTCTTCAAGTTGTAAAAGCTTTTGAACAAAAACATAAAATACATAACAAACATTACATGGAAATAATAATTGTAAGATGAATTACCACTATTTGACACATTCAAGTATAATTTATTTTATTTTCAAAAGGGTTAATTTTGCTCTTCTCTCTGTGTCCAGATGTAACTGCATCCTAAGGCAGGTATGTTCCTGTATACTAATTAGTTGCCCCAAGGTCTCTATTAAATTTTGACTATACTTCCAGATCTGTCAGATGAATTAACAACTAGGACTGCATTTTACATGTAAAGGAATGTAACCTACTTTTCAAAACTTATTCATTCTGGTATTAGTGCTGATGGACCATTTTTTAAAAATTTGTCTGAGCCCATTAATATACGAAAAAATATGTTTATTTTCCCGTTAATGCATTGATTACTTAACTAAATATAGAGCTCCAGTTCCCAAATTTTCACTAAGCACTATGGACTCTTTTCTCAGGGTTTCTAGAAACCATATTTTCTTATGAAAGGGATTTTTTATTACTATACTTTATTTCTGGTATACATGTGCATAACACGCA
>CAUYNB010073112.1:0-24418 GCA_963574225.1 Lagothrix lagotricha
ATGTAGCATTCAGTGTGGATAACTTTCCAAAAATTTAAATATTTTCCCCAGAATCAGAATTCTCTAAGTTTTTGAAGACTTTGGAAGTCTAATGTCTATTCTATCTTTATTTATTTTCTAAAAAGTCCTGAGGAAATTAATGCAAAATATTACCTTGGGAAAGAGCAAAAAGTTTTAAGAAAATATGCAGAAAAAAACAAAACCTCTGATTTTTCCTGCAGTTGAGGAAATAATACAGGAAAAGACTCAATAAAAGCCTAACAAAGACTATGTTAAAAATGATAGAATGTTCAGTGGAAGTGGTTAAAATAGAGAGGTGGAATCACTTAAGAAATATTTAAATGGTAAAATTTTTGGAAATGGTGATTCTTTGGCTGTTATGTAGGCGAAGGAAGATTTAAGGAATACTCACAGCATAACAGTTTGTTCAGTTGGTTGAATCGGAGTCTCATTGAAGGATATGAATTTTACTGTAATTGATCTGTCCTATGCTATGATGTACTCTGTGTGCCTGTTGTAAGGTTCTATTGTAAATTATATCATTAAATTTCCAAGAATTTTATTAAATAATTAAAGAAAATAATTCTTGGTTAACAGCACTTCTCCAATGTATTTGCCTGAGAAAACTTTTTATCCGTTGATACTTATTAAGAGCTTGAGAGAAACTCAAATATATTATAAACACAGAAGAAATATGCTATTTTGCTTTTGTGGTCGTTACTAAAATACCATTCTTTTTTGGCTTTCTTTATAATTTTCTGATAATTTATTTATTTGCTCTTCTGTAGGCTCATATTCCTCTGTGTACTCTTTAAACGTTCTTGTTGTAAAGACCCAAATTATTTCTTAAGAAGTCTTTCTACACCTAATATTTATCTTTTAAATCTATCTCTTCATATACTCCAGACTGAGGGTTCTAAAGCCTAAATCTAGATGGATTAGAGATGCATTAAAGCCTTCAGTGACACACATGACTCAGTAATGTCTAAAGCCCACTGCAAGAGAATGATGGCCTTCTCAGGCCACTCATCACTCCACTCCCTGCCTAGTAAAGTGTTAATGAGCAATGCAAAGTTGTTTTCAGTTACTTCTTTGTAATGTGCTTTTTCCTGCCTTCTTCACTTTATTCATATATTCCATTTGATAATAATGCTATATTGACTTCAGTTTGACTCATGAATCATACTTTTTATTTCTCAGCACCAGCATCACCTCTGAATAGCCTTTTGTCTATAACTTTCTCCTGCTGAAAATGTATCCCTTTTTTCTCTCCTTATGTTCTCAATGATAAAACTCCATTATTCATTTACTACATGGCGCTAAACTCGCCTGTTTACATATAGGTCTCCCACAGCAAGCTGTGAGCTGTTAGAGGCTAGACAACATATCTGTATGCATGGCATCTAAGATCATGGCTTCTTTATACAGAATCTTAAGATTCTATATGAATGAAAGAGTGAAGAGGAAAGCAGTATTTCATATTCCTTTGATATTTAATAGGTACTTCAAACTGCCTTTCTACTCTCTGCCATTTTTTATGTCTAAATATTGCTGCCTTTCAAATAGTTCTATGTTCCACCATCTGATAGACATGTATATTTTTAATTAATGTTGGACTCAATTTCAATATTTATCAGTGCTACCCAATGCTTGTTGTCATTCTTCTCTGATTATTCCTTCTTGTTGTTATAAGTAGAATTTTGGATGCTGCAAAAGAAGTAGCACTTGAATATAAATTTCTTCAGCAGAGCAATTTACTTCTGTAGAAGGGTGCAGCTCCAGTTGGAACAATGGCGAGTGCACACCTGGACAAGGAGAGGAAGGGGTACTTCTGCCTGATAGAGGTTGCCGCTACTGCTGTCTTGTTCCCCTATTGCTTAGGGTTAGGCCACACAGTCTAGTTTAATTCCGATTGGCTATTTTAAAGGAAGCAGGGGTGTGAGCTGGAGTGGCTGAGTGGGTAGTTTGGCAGGAAGGATGGTTACAGGCAGGTCAGAGCAGGTAAGCAGGGGTCAAAGCAGGTGACCAGAGCAGGTGACCAGAGCAGGTGACCAGGATGAGTCAGAACAGGGCAGGGAACCAGGAGAACAGATGTGAACTACTGATTAGAACTGGTGGAAAAGGTTGTTTACTGAAACTACAAGGAAGTTAGAATTTAAAATAGAAAATTAAAGAATAAGAGAGTTTAACATACTGACATACTGATTCTTTGAAGAGAATCTTGGGGTTCACTATATCTAACATTGTTCTTTAAATGTTGAAAAACATTGTATTGAGTTTCCAAATTATTATTCCTTTCTTTCCCAGCTTTATTAAGATGTAATTGACAAATACAAATTTTACATACCCGTGGTATACAATGTGATGTTTTGAAATATGTAGACATTGTGAAATGCTGAAATCAAGCTAATTTACATATGCATCACCTCACATACTTATTTTTGTTGTGTGATGAGATCATTTATGATCTACCTTATGAGCAACTTTCAAGCATACAATTCATTATTATTAACTATAGTTATATTAGTCACTACAGTCTACAATACCTGTCTCAAACTTATGCATCTTGCTTAACCAGAACTTTGTGCCCTTTGACCAACATCTCCCAATTCCCCCAGCTCCACTTCAAACCCTGGTGACCACCATTCTACTCTTTGCCTTTATAACATCAACATATTGAGATGCCAAATATAAGTGAGATTATGAAGTATTTGTCTTTTTGTGCCTGTCTTCTTTCACTTAGCATAATGTCTACCAGATTCATTCATTTTATTGAAAATGAAATTATTTCTTTTTAAAGACTAAATATTATTTTATTTATATGATAATATAGTTTGGATATTTTTTCCTTCCCAAATCCCATGTTGAATTGTTAGCCTCAATGCTGGAGGTGAGGCCTGTTACGAGGTATTTGGGTCATGGGGACAGATCCTTTATGGCTTGGTGCTGTCTTCATGATAGTGAGTTCTTTCAGTGTTTGATCATTAAAAAGTATGTGGCATCATCCCCCAAAACTCTCTCTTGCTCCTGCTCTGGCCAAATGATGTGTCTGCTTTCTTTCACCTTTTCTCATGATGGTAAGCTTCCTGAGGCATCCCCAGAATCTGAGCAGATGCCAGCACCATGCTTCTTATAATGCTGGCAGAACTGTAAGCCAATGAAACCTCTTTTCATTATAAATTACCCAATCTTTGATATTCTTTATAGCAATGTAAGAATGGTCTCTCACACACACAAAACTGGCACTGAGGAGTGGGATATTGCTATAATGATACATGAAAATGTGGAAGCAGGTTTGGAACTGGTAACAGACAGTAGAAGAGGTTGGAGGGCTCAGATTAAAACAAAAAGATGAGGGAAAATTTGAAACTTCTTAGAGACTAGTTAAATGGTTGTGGCCAAATGTTGATAGTGATATGGACTGTGAAGTCCAGGTCAATTATTGGGAAAAGCTGCAAAGGAGAAAGGATTTACAGAGTGCCTATATAAATTGGTTATGAGTAACACATAAATAAGGAACAACAGACTGTGGAAGGCCGCAGGAGGCCTCTGAGGAGGAAGGCCTCTCCATGCCTCATGTTCTGGTGCAGGGTGACCTCAGCTCTGTTACCATAAACATTGTGCTCAAGGACGTAAAACCCCTTCGTAGCACTATGATGTAGCCAGACTTGTAGGCTCCTTGTAAGACCCATGTTCCATCAGCTCTACATAGATAATAAGCTAAAGATAACCACATGTTCTCGTTTTGTGAAACCCAGACTGCCACTGTTATCAATCCTTAGGATGACATACCAGTTCCAGCTCACTGATTCACTTCCAGCTCACTGATTCACTCCACCATCACTCCACCTGTACTCTATAGATCAAAGTGATTGTAATCAATAAATAGTGTGGATGATCAGAGCTCAGGGCCTTCACTGTCACCTCCCGAGTAATAGAGTGATGGCCCCCTGGTCCCACTTTTTCTCTTAATCTGTCTTTCTCTCATTCCTTTGTCACCATTGAACTCGAGGTACCCACAGGTGATGTAGGGCTGGCTCCCTACATTCTGGTGCCCAACATGGGGCTCATGGATCCCTACATTCTGGCACACCAATGTGTGGGGCTCATGGATTCCCTACAGTCAATGAAGATGTAAATGAGGACTTTGGAACTAGAGCAGACATCATCCATATTATGCCTTAGCAAAGAGTTTGGCTATATTTTATTTATGCCCTAGGGATCTGTGGAAGTTTGAACTTCAGAGTGACAACCTAGGGTATCTGGTGGAGGAAATTTCTAAGCAGCAATGTGCTCAAAATGTAGCCTGGCTGCTTCTAATAGCCTACTCTCAGAGGTGGAAACCAAAAACAAACAACAAAAAGACTTAAGCTTGGAATTTATATTTGAAAGGAAAGCAGAGCATAGAAGTTTGAAAAATTTGCAGCTTGACCCGGTGGCAGAAAAAGAAAAAGCTTTTTCAGGACAGAGTTCAAGCAGGTTGTGGAGCAACCACTTACTAGAAATATTTGCATTACTAAAAGGGAGTCAAGTGCTTTTAGCCAAGACAATAGAGAAATGGCCTCAAAGTCAGTTCAGAGACCCTTGTGGCAGCCCCTCCCATCACAGGCCTGGGGTCCTAGGAGAAAGAAATAATTTTATGGGTCAGGCCCATGGGGCTGCTACTCTGCACAGCCTTAGGGCACTGCTTCCAGCTTCCTGGCTGCTCTTACTCCAGCCTTGGCTTAAAGGGCCCCAGATACATGTATGGCTGCTTCTTTAGAGGGTACAAGCAGTAAGCCATGGTGGCTTTCAGGAATGGTTATGCCTGCAAGAGCACAGAATGCAAAAGTAAAGAAGCAGCCTCTACCTAGATTTCAGAGGGTATGTGGAAAAGCCTGGGTCTCCAGATGGAATCTTGCTGCAATGGTGGAGCCTCCACAGAGAACTTCTATTAGGGCAGTGCAGATGGAAAATGTGGAGTTGGAGGCCCCATATAGAGTCCCCAATGGGGCACTACCTAGTGAAGGAGTAAAAAGTGAGGCCACCATCACTGTTCTCCAGACCCTAGAATGATAGATCCACTAGAAGTTTGTAATTTGTGCCTGAAAAAGCCACAGGCACACAACAAACTGTGAGAGCAGACACAGGGGCTGACCTCTGCAAAGCCACAGGAGTGGAGCTGCCCAAGGTCTTAGGAGCCCATGCCATGCACCACTGTGTCCTGAATGTGGTACATGCAGTCACAGGAGTTTAATTTGGAGTTTTAAGATTCAATAACTACCCTAATGGGTTTCAAACTTTCGTGAGGCCTGTAGCCCCTTTCCTTTGGTTGATTTCCCTCTTATGGAATGGCAATGTTACCCAATGCTTATACCCCCATTGTGTCTTGGAATTAAATAACTTGCTTTTGATTTTATAGACTCATAGGTGAAAGGGACTAACCTTGTCTCAGATGAGACTTTGAACTACTTAATTAATGCTGGAATGAGTTAAGAATTTCGGAGATTGTTGAGAAGACATGATTTTATTTGCAATGTGAGACTAATATGAGGTATCTGAGGGGTCAGGGGCAGAATGATATAGTTTGGATATTTGTTCCTGCCCAGATCTCATGTTGAATTGCAATCCATAATGCTGGAGGTGGGGTCTGGTGAGAGATGTTTGAATTATGGGGGTGGATCCCTTATGCCTTGGTGCTGTCTTCACAATAGTGAGTGATTTCTCGTGAGATCTGGTCAGTTAAAAGTGTGTAGCACCTCCCTCCCCCACTCTCTTTTGCTCCTGCTCAGGTCATATTACATACCTGCTCCCCGTTCACATTTTTCTATGATTATAAGCTTCCAGAGGCCTCTCTAGAAACTGAGCACATGCCAACACTACGCTTCCTATAAAACTCACAAACTATGAGCCAATTAAACTCCTTTTTAAAATAAATTATCTTGTCTCAGGTATTTCTCTATAACAATGCAATAATGGCTTAACATATAAGAAATACGTATCTTATTTTTTAAATCCATGCACCTATATGAACACTTAGGCTAATTCCGTAACTTAGCTTTTGTGAACTGTAGTGAGTACGGGAATGCAGAAAACTTCGTAACATACAGACCTAATTTCTTTTGGATATATACACAGAAGTGTGATTGCTGAAAAATATGGTATGTCTAATTTTAATTTTTTGAGGAACCTCCGTAATAGCTGTACTAATTTACATTTCACCAACAGTGGACAAGGATCTTCTTTACACGCTTGCTAACACCGATTATTTTTTTGTCTTTTTGATAATAGACATCAAATCATTATTTCTAAAAGCTTATTCATTTGCATCCCTTTGGGTTTATTTACTATTGCTATGGACTGTATTGTAGTGCTTCGAAATTCATGAAAGTAGTAATCCCCAAAGTGACTGTACCTGGAAATTGGGTCTTTGGAAGGTAATTAAGATTAAATGATGTCATAAAAATGAGGTCCAAGTACCATGGAACTGTGTCCTAATAAGAAGATAAAGAAAAATCACTCTCCTTTCTTCTCTTTGCCATATAAGGGAGGTGGCTATCTGCAAGCCAAGAAGAAGACACATGCTGGGCACCAAATTAGCTAACACTTTGGTCTTGGACATCCCAGACTCCAGGCCTCAGAAATAAATTTATATTGTTAAGCTACCCAGTCTGTGATATTTTGTTATAGCAGCCCCAGTGAGCTAAAATCAATTGCTTTTATGTATGTCAATTAATTTTTAGACTTGAAAAAGCTCTACTATATATATCTGAACTTATTTGAAATTGATATATATTTCTTAGCTTTATTTAAAAAATCAATGTGCTAAATAAATTAATGTGTCAACCAAGGTTTTAAGGTTGAATTTATTTGGAAAATGTTTGTTTTGTTTTGTTTTGTTTTTGAGACACCGCCTCACTTTGTCACCCAGGCTGGAGGACAGTGGTGAGATCTCAACTCACTACAATCTCTGCCTCCTGGGCTCAAGTGATCCTCCTGCCTCAGCCTCCCAACTAGCTGGAACTACAGGTGTGCAACACCACTCCTGGCCAATTTTTCTATTTGTTGTGTTGTCCAGGCTGGTCTTGAACTCCTGGGCTCAAGTTATCTGCCTGCCTCAGTTCCCAGAGTGCTGGGATTATAGGTGTGAACCATTTCAGCCTGCTGGAAAACGTAATTCAAAATAAAGCTAAATTTACTAAATTAAAAGTAAATCTAGGCTAGGCTCAGTGACACACCTGTAATTCCAGTACTTGGGAAACCTCAGGTGGGAAGACCCTTTGTGCTCATGAGTTAAAGACTAGCCTGGGCCAAAAAGCAAGATCCTGTCTCTATAAGAAATTAAAAAAAAAAAAAAAAAGAAAAGAAATAGCTGGGTGCAGTGGCTCATGCCTGTAATCTCAGCAGTCTGGGAATCTAAGGTGGGAGAATCACTTGCGTTTGTCCAAGAGTCTGAGATCAACTGGACAACATAGTAAGACATTGTGACTAAAAACAAACAAACAAACAAACAAACAAATAAAATAGTGAGGTGTGGTGGCATGTACTCATGGTCTCACCTACTTGGGAGGCTGAGACTGGAGGATCACATGAGCCTGGGTTAAGGCTCCAGTGAGCCATAATCATGCTACTGCACTTCAGTATGGGTGATGGAGTAAGGTTTTATCTAAAAAATATAAATAAATCATTTAAAAACTAAAATGGGTTTAAAACACTCATTTTAAAAATACACACAGAAATGCAATAAAGCTAAAGGTTTTTTGTTTGTTTTATTTTTTATTTCTTAAAAATTTAGACTGGGCACAGTGGCCCATGTCTGTAATCTGAGCACTTTCAGAGGCAGAGACAGGCAGATTGCTTGAGCCCAAGAGTTCAAGAGCAGTTTGGTCAACATGGCAAAACCCCGACTTTACTGAAAAATATTTAAAAATTAGCCAAGCATGGTGGCATGCACCTGTGGTCCCAGCTATTTTGGAGGCTGAGGTGGAAGGATCACTTTAGCCCATGAGGCAGAGTCTGTAGTGAGCCATGATTGCACCACTGCACTTAGCCTGGGTAACAGAGCACAAACCTGTCTCTAAAAATTGTTAAAGATAGGTTTATTCTCTAATGGAAATCATACTAGAATTTGGTTTGTCAACCATGTTATAGTTGTAATGATACAATTGGTAGCTAACATACATTCGATGATTTCTACATTCTATAGGCATGTTTCTTTTTTTCCTTTATTCCTCACAATAATTCCAAGAGATGTGTACTATCTTTACTCCATTTTATAGAGGAGGAATGGAATCATGGAAAGTTAAATAAATTGGGCAAAGTTACATAGTAGTATATGGGAGATCCATTTAACTCTACATAATATTATTATTTAAAAATAATGTGTATTAAAGTTAAACATTTTATTCTAACTTAAATCATATTCATTCATCAAAATAATGAAAGTTCAAGGCCTTTCTCTCAGTTTGTCTTTTTATTAGTTTCTGTAGACTCCTATTTTGTGTAAAGCTTGCCAAAACAACTATAATTCACCTAGTATCATTATCTGCTTTTTAAAAAAATAATTTAATGAAAAGGTAAAATCACTGGCAAGGCATTCTTTTAGATTTTATTGTCTTTTTTCTATTTTTACTTTTTTTCACATAAATCTTACTGACACCTGATGTATCACTAAGTATGTGTTTTTTAAATCAACTAGCCTTTACCAAGGTTTTTTTAAGTAGTCATTTTTTCATAGCTGTGTCTCAATTTTCAGTTCCATTTAGTAAATTTATTTAAGTTGGATTCAATTACACAACAATAGGAGAAACATTTAATGCTCACCAAATGTCTGTATATGCCCCTGTATTTTCCAGCCTTCCCTGCAGTTAGTTTGGTATCAGGAGTCTTACTATGGATAATAGGTTATAGGAGAAAGTGTATAAGTTTCTGTAAGAAGCAGATAGGATCTATGTTCTCCATGTTCTCTGTCCCTTTTCCCCATAACCCTAAAGTCACATGTTAAAACCACACAAATGACGTGATGGCCACTTGTGATGTCATGATGGAAGTAGTCAAGATTTTTGGGAGAGGACAGTTGACTAAAGTGTTGCCCAACATGCAGCAGACTTTGAATAAGCCACGAGTAAATTTTTGTTTTGTTAAGCTACTGAGATTTGGGGGTTGATTTGTTTCAACCACATTACCTGGCCTATATTGATTGATGTAAGAGGATTAGGAGCTATAATAGTTCATTCTCACACTGCTATAAAGACATACTTAAGATTGGGTAACTAATAAAAAAAGAGGTTTGACTCACAGTTTCCCATTGTCTGGGAAGACCTCAGGAAATTTACAGTCATGGCAGAAGGGGACTCCAACATGTCCTTCTTCATTGGGTGGCAGGAAAGAGAAGAATGTGAGCAAAATGGGGGAAACCCTTTATTAAACCGTCAGATCTCCTGAGAACTCACTCACTATCATGAGACAATCATGGTGGAAACTGCCCTCATGATCCAATCACCTTCTACCAGGTCCCTCCCTTGACATGTGGGGATTACAATTTGAGATGAGATTTGGATGAGGACAGGAAGCCAAACATGATCAGGGTCTAACACAGTTAGCTCTTGGTAACCATAATAATTCACTTGATGAGAATAGGCATCGCACACTTGCAAAAAGTTTTCAGCCTACTCTAGGCATTAGTCAGCATGTTTTGTAGAAAGAAAAACTAGAGTTTATCTTTCTAAACAGAGTTCTGTTGTGTGCCTAAGTGTATATGCCATTAATGTAAATGGCTTTACCAATCATTGCAAATTTATGTGATTTTATCTGTTTACCACAGAATATTTCAAATATCTTTAATTTCTTAAGATAAACCATACATATATTTTGACAACACATGTCCTTTATTCTTTTGACATAATAATTTTTAAATTATGAATTATTGGATATCAAAAAAATTATTTTAAGCAGCAGCAAGTGCATGAAAAAAAATCCTACTATTTAAACTTTAATTCAGCTGTCCAAGGATTTAATGATTGTTTGGAAAGCCCTAATGGTTTTACTGTATCCCCATAGTTCATTATATACAATGAACTGTATTAAGAATGAATAAAAGGCAAAAATAGCACATTTTAATAAAGAACATTAATTAACATATGTTGAATGTTAACTAATCTCTTATTCAGGGCAGAAAGTGTTATCAGCCAGAGGGCAGTAGACTATAAAGTGAGCACTTTCTATCTCCATCCTACTAGTTGATTTGGAGAAGACAGTGACACATAGGTTATATTAACACATTAATTTCTAAATTTAAGTTATTCAAGCAGAGTAAGCCTTCATTTATTATTTAAGAGATATTTCTCACCTTAATACAATTTAATGTATGATCAATAAAAGTGAAATTATAACTACTGTATATCAGCAATCTCTGGAGAGTTCTACTTTATTGATGTGCATCATAATTCAGTGCAATTTAGTACATAGTATTCTGGCACAATAGTAGAATACCTGCTGACTAATATTTGCTATGGAAATAGTAATGTGTTAGTTATGACTTTGGTAAGAAATGAGCATTGCTGATTGCACAAATGAAGTAAATAACAATTCCATCTAGTAACCCATTAAAATGATGAGGGATTCCATGGAGGCTCTGCAAGCGAAAATCAATCACTGTAGGATGGAGAATATTTACAAACTTCTGAGGACAGAGATATTAAAAGTATGTTATGATTTCTCTGTTTTTATATTTTGTTATTCTTGAGAAATGTTTACTTACATGGTTTATATTTGCTCCTTCTGTGTTCTTACACTGTAGTATATTATGCAGTGATTAACAATTTAAAAAACTAATTGCTTAATATAAATAAAAATTTTATGGATTGCCTTCCATTTTTCTAGGTACTGTGCTAAAAGGGGCAAAAGAAAGATAAATGCATCTTAGTATCTTCTTTTAATATTTCATAATATAGGGATGTGAACTTGTAAATATATAATCGTAGCATACCAAAATTTTTGCTAAGTGCATGTTTTGGTATGTGTGGATATTGAAACAACTATGGGGATAAGGACATTTTCTATTTTGGAGTTCATAGCTATTGTAATAAAATGTACCAGCAAACACTAAGCAATTCTTGGTATAATGGTTGCTGAATAGAAAAAAACAATGTAAGTATCTTTTAATATCCTCATATGTAAATTTTACACTGTGAATTACATCAAGATCAATCCCTATTAATTTATACATAATATGTATATATAAATAAACACACACACACCTACAGAATGCTCCCAATCCAGCATTAAAACAGGAACAAGAAATTAACATGGCTAAAAATAGAGATTGATTATAATTGATGTAATGTAACAGTGCAAAATTTATATATTAAAAGATTAAAATATACTTACAATTGTGTGTGTGTGTATATATATATGTACATGAAATTAACTTCCCCTTTGTATCTTATTCATTAAAATTAGTGATTCTGAGACACCAATTTGCCATGTACATAACCAATGGATGCTTATGCCTAGACATTTTGTTAATGAGACATCAAAAATGTCTTTCATCTCTTGCTTCTTGCCTTTCTCAGTTGCAGGTTATGTGTATGTGTGTGTGTGTGTGTGTGTGTGTGTGTGTGTTTAAGGGGGATGTGTTATTTTAAAAGCAGAGCTTCACTTTTAAAGCAAACATAAATAAAAACCAATGTTCACCTTGTCCTGATATGTGATAACTAAGAACTCATTGTTTTGGTTGAGACCCCAGGCATGCTGCATATTTAAAACCTGTTCCCTGGGCTTAAATCTATCTGACGTCTAGAAAATACTAAACTGTACTTTTGCTGTAATGGTTTGGTTAGGGACTTTGGTAGTTGATTTGGATCAATGAAATCAAGGAGATTGTACAGAAATCAATAATACTAAGGCCTGAGAGAAACATAAATCAATAGCATTGAAACCACCTTGCACTTAGGCAGATCTGATTAAGTCTGTTCTCTGGCAGTAGGTTGGATAGAAGCATTGAACTTTGAGTAGAGCAGAGTAGTAATAGCATCTAGAATAATAAGAAGGTTTCCTGTAACAAATGATCCAACAGAATAACTTGGATAATGTGGCAAATCTGTCTTGTTACATTAAAGACAGAAAATGTATATTAGGTTTTTCTAAAATTTTGCTCCAGAGAAAGGGGAGCTCCAGTGGAGAGAGAAAAACCATGTGTGTGGCCCAAAGGTAGTTGGTCATATTGGAAGGCTGGAGGAGGCAGTGTCTGATTTGCATAGTGCCCAGGGAATTGGTTTGACCAGGTGTGTCATTCACGGAGCCCATGAATAACCTGGCTCTCCCACCTTAGCCTTTTAATATGCAAATGGGGGCCACCATGATGTCCTGGACAGGTGTTATCTGGAGGCATCCATGACACCTGACAGACATGGTGACAAGGAGAAGAGGGTGGGAACTGCCATGTTGGGTGGACCTAGTTTCTAACTGTCTTTATTTGCATATTAATACTTGCTGACCTGGTTTTTCAAGCCACCTTACTATTAGGAAAAAAAATGTTTCTGGAGCTGTTTCATGAAAAAAAAAAAATTCCCCCGAGAACCTTTACCCTTTCTAGCTGCCTAAAAATTATTCCTTAATAACTCCTGTATTATTCTTACATAGAGTCAACTTCATTCCTAAAATCACTTAAAATCACTTGAATTAGTTTACAACATGCTATATTGTGCGGGTAGAACAAAATAAATTCTTGTATAGGTGGAGCAAATAAATGCAGAAAACTGAAGCAAATGAAAAATAAACATTAAAGCCTGAAATAAGGTTAGAGTCTAGATAAGATTAATTTGGGAGACCAGTTATTCCTCAAGGTTTTCTACAGTTCTTAGAAATGAGTTGCAAATTTATCAATCAAGATTTCTAGGCACCAAATTAAAAATAATAAAAAGTAAAATAAAGCTTATAGTATTTAGATGGAATATAAACAAGTTAGTTCTGACACATAAGTTTTTAATTTTTCCCTACGGATATTCAGTGAGAGGAATTCAATATGAGGTATTGGAAGAGACATTAAAGCAGGTAGCTCATTACTGCAATCCCAACATTTTGAGAACTTGAGTTAGGAGAACTGCTTGAGCCCAGAGGTCTGAGGCAAGCCTGAGCAACAGGGTGAGACCCCATCTCTACAAAACACAAAAAATTAGCTGAGTGTTCTGGTGTGCACCTATAGTCTCAGGTACTCAAGAGACTGAGACAGAGGATCACTTGAGCTTGGGAGGTCGAGGCTGCAGTGATCACACCAATGCACTCAAGCCTGGCCAACAGAGTAAAACTGTATCTAAAAAAAAAGAAAAATAACCCAAAAAGATGTTTAAACCAAACATAATTACCATAAATACTGAAATATGTTTTCTTATGTCATTTCTTAGGTTATATACCCGTGCTAAAGTAGTATAGTAACAAAGTACATTACAACAAAGGCAATTCTGTTAAGAATGGAAACAAATTCCAAGTATGATATGGAATAAAGTAAGGAACACAAATATCAACTATCTGGAAAAAATGGTAGTTTTTGCTAACTTTTAGTTATATGCTGCATGCATTTTGGATTGTATGCCAAAAGCAACCTAAATAGCCTTGGGGAAGCTTGAGGAAAGTGTTAGTGAAATCTAGAAGGGTCCCAAGAAACATATTAAATGTAGAAAGGTATGGAGGAGGTTCTCAGTGAAGGATTAAACAAAGATGAGAATGTGCACTGGAAAATGGGGAATAAAGACCTTTGTCAGAGAGTGGTGGTAATTTGGCAATGCTGTAACCTGCATTGTGAAAAATAGGACATATACTTACTGACCTTGAAAACTTAGCAAAGAAGAGTTCCAGGAAGAACTGACTTCTTCTTGTCATGTAGGAAATACACAGACAGAAAGAAATGAGCTAAATATAAAGAAGCCAGGGCTTGCTGAATTAAAAAAATAAAACTCTTTCTCATCCCCACCTTCTCCAGATGGCTGGCAATTCTCAAGTTAAATAATGGCTTCTAAGACAGATATGATCCAGAGTTTCATGAGGAAAACATGGTAAAGATAAAAAGCAAGGGGGTGATGTAAAGCTCTTGGTTAACAGCTCAGAAAGATCCTTCTGAAAACAAGAGCTAAGTTCAATGGAAGAGGAAAGCTGGCCCAGAGTGCAGAGCCAATAGCCACAGAGAACCAGAAAGAAGGGTTAGCCTTGATTAACTGAAACTGGAATCATAAACTCGGCTTGATTTAAGGTTGTTGGTAAATGGAGGCAAAGACGTAAATGAAAAATGTTAATTCTTCTTAACTCTTATGAAAAGATTTGGCTATGCATGAAATTCTGGGTTGATGCTACGTTCTTTCTTTGTCTTCAAGTATTTGCAATTGTTCATGAAATCCACATTTTGAACTTTGGATCTCTCTGCACTGAGTAGCATGAATCCCATAACTTCCAACACTGTCAAATTCTTTTCTACACAATTTTCCTTCCTCATGCCCATAAGCTTGGCTTCCTCTACTGCTTTCCTTGACTGTACAGAGCTTTTTATTACCTATATTGTACAAGAGAAATTCTTACTGAACAACATTAACAAATGTTTACTTACCGAACAAATTTTGGGGTTTTGAATCTCAGTTGCAACATTTACCTAGAAGGTGGACTTGGAAAACTTACTTAAATTCTCTATGCCTCTATTTTTATCTGCAAAAATTGTGAGTTTTATAGTTTAAATGAATAAGCATTTAGAAAAGTGAATAGAATTGATGTCACTGACATTTTCATTATTTATTATATTACCAGTATTATTCTTACCATTTGAGATGACCTGCTAAATTGCCTAAACTTAGTAACCTGACCTGTGACTTTGGAGCAGATTGGTCACTAACAAGGCTCTGTAATGATATAATAAAACAATTCCTAATAGCAATGATTCTAGAGGCCAGGGCACTGGCTGATGAAATTAGCTTTCTTAAACTCTATGTCATTACTGAAGGCTTCAACTGTCCTCAACATGTTCTTATTAAGAACATTATGATAGGGGAAACTGACAAATTTTTATTCCTTTTCTCTTTTAATACAGTAAAGCATTTATTTTGTAACTTAAAATCTAAATGTCTATATGCAAAATTAATTTTAACCAAAATGTCTTAAGGTTTGAAAAATTCTTCCGTTATTATTCATTGGCACGCTTTAGTCTTCTGGGGACTTATTTTCTTTAGAAAGAGTAGACGCTGAGAAGGAAATGGATCTTTTATGTGTTTTCATGCTTTCTTCCCGAGTAGCAGCCTCTGAGGTGATAGGACAATCTGCTCTGGTAGCATTGCATGGCTCTCTTTTTTAGAAGTTAACTTCTGAAGCAAAATTATAAAATTAAGTTTTAAAAAATAAATCTGGAAATACTAGATATTCCAGAAGAAGAAAAAATAAGGTATGACAGTAAAATATTTTTTTGGTTGTGTTACTGGGAGCAGATATCTGTGTTACTGGCAACGAATCCATAGGAGTCTGCAGCAACCTCAGTTCTTGCCTCCTCAGAAGAAAGAATTTTTCTGAGGGGCATAAAGCAGAAAATGCGACCAAGGCAAGGTTCAGGGAAGGAGTGGAAGTTCATTAAAAAGCTTTAGATCACGAAAGAAAGGAAAGTGCACTTAGAAGAGATCCAAGAATGTGACTTGAAAAACAAGTGCCCCATTTAACCGTGATCCTAGGACTTCACAGGCTGGCATCTTGCACCTCTTTCCTGAGTGTGGGCTTCTGGCATACGCAGTGTCTTCCTTATCTTTGGAAATTGAGCACATTTCGTGTGTTGAGGAAGTTGTATGCTTGCCAATCTGAGGGTTTTTTCTTTTTCCAGTGGAGTGCCCCTGGAATGTGGGCACATCACCTTCTCTGACATTTTGTCTCTTAATGACCATGCCTGGGCTTACTTGCCCAATACTTGAGATTTTATTGGAATCCTCTTTGCTTCTCCCCAGTGCCTGCATTCAATTAACATTTTAATGTTAACAGCTGTGGATAGCAGGAGATCATCCCTCCCTGGTGCTGGTAATGTGATAATGGTCCAGCTAACACCTGACATTCCTAGTGGGTGGAGAATAGTCTTCTGGTCTGCTCTTGCCTGTCTAACTACCCTGAACAGTCGTATCCAGTTACTACTGGAATTTTTAACTGCTGTCTACTCAATGGAATAAAGAAGTAAGTGACAGATTGAATACCTTGATGCAATCTTTCTTTAATCAGGAAAAGAGCAAAGAGTTTAGAATTCTTTTGAAAGTTTTCACCACGTTGATGTTGTAACCAAGTGAGTACAGAATCACCACTCAGACAAAAGTAAGCCAATTCAGAGGGTCATTTATTGCCGGCGACCATGGAGTACTAGTGTCTCTCCAACCTGTGGCCCCAAGCTGGTGGGGCACAGGGTTCTTTTTTTTGCAATCAGCGTTATGCAGAGCAAGCTAGCTATTTTTCTCAGAAGCCAAGGTCAGCAGTTATCACAAGGAAAACTGGGCAGCAAGCAGCTATCACAAAGGAAACTGGGCAGCAGTTACAACTTATTTTTGGAAAAAATGTTTTTCTTGGTGGTTGCAGGGTGCAGGGTTTAAGATGGCGTTGCTTAGGTTCTAACCCTGGGTCAGCTATGGCACATTGATATTGCTACGAAGTGTGTGATATGGTTTGACCCTGTGTCCCCACCCAAATCTCATCTTGAATTATACTCCCATAATTCCCACATCTTGAGAGAGGGACCTGGTGAGAGATAATTGAAACTTGGGGATGGTTTTCCCAATACTGTTCTCATGGTAGTGAATAAGTCTCACAAGATCTGATGGTTTTATTGGGGGTTTCCACTTTTCCATCATCCTCATTCTCTTTTTGCCTGCTGCCATCCATCTAAGATGTGACTTGTTCCTCCTTGGCTTCTGGCATGATTGTGAGGCTTTTCCAGCCGCATGGAACTGTAATTCCAATTAAACCTGTTTTTGTAGATTTCCCAGTTTCAGGTAGGTCTTTTTCAGCAGCATGGAAACAAACTAATACAGTTGGTACCAGTAGAGTGGGGTGTTGCTGAAAAGATATCCAAAAATGTGGAAGTGACTTTGCAACTGGGTAACAGGAGGAGGCTGGAACAGTTTGAAGGGCTCAGATGAAGACAGGAAAATGTGGGAAAGTTTGGAACTCCCTCGAGACTTGTTGAATGGCTTTGCTGAAAATGTTGATAGTGATAAGGACAATGAGGTCCAGGCTGAGGTGGTCTCAGATGAAGATGAGGAACTTGTTGGAACCTGGAGCAAAGATGACTCTTGTTTTAGCAAATACACTGGCAGCATTTAATGTTTTAGCAAACACACTGGCAGAATTTTACCCTGCTGTAGAGATTTGTGGAACTTTGAACTTGAGAGAGATGATTTAGGGTATCTAGCAGAAGAAATTTCTAAGCAGCAAAGCTTTCAAGAGGTGACTTGGGTATATTAAAGGTATTCAGGTTTAAAAGGGAAACAGCATAAAGTTTGGAAAATTTGTAGCCTGACAATGTGATAGAAAATCCCATTTTCTGGGAAGAAATCTAAGCAAGCTGTAGAAATTTGCATAATTAACAAGAAGTTGAATGCTAATCTCCAAGACAATGAGAAAAATGTCTCCAGGGCATGTTAGAGGTCAACCTGGTAGTCCTTCCCATCAGAGGCACAAAGGCCTAGAAGAAAAAAGTGGTTTCCTGGGCTGGGCCGAGCGTCCCTGTGCTGTCAGCCTAGGGACTTGGTGACCTGCGTCCCAGCTACTCTAGCAATGGCTGAAAGGGGCCAATATAGAACTTGAGCTGTGGCTTTGGACGGTGCAAGCCCCAGGCCTTGACAGCTTCCATGTGGTTTGCATCTGTGGGTACACAGAAGTCAAAATTGAAGTTTGAGCACCTCTGCCTAGATCTCAGAAGAAATACGGAAATGCCTGGACACCAAGGCAGAAGTTTGTTTGCTTCAGGGGCGGGGCTCTCATGGAGAATCTCTGTTAAGGCAGTGCAGAAGGAAAATGTGGGGTCAGAATCCCCACGCCAAGTCCCTACTGGGGCACTTCCAAGTGGAACTGTGAGAAGAGGGCCACCAGCCTCTATACCCCAGAATGGTAGCTCTACCAACGGCTTGCACCATGTGCCTGGAAAACTACCAACACTCCACACAAGCCTATGAAAGCAACTGGGAGGGAGGCTGTATCTTGCAAAGCCACAGAGGTGGAGCTGCCCAAGACCACGGGAACCCACCTCTTGCATTAGCCTGACCTGGATGTGAGACACGGAGTCAAAGGAGATAATTTTGGAGGTTTAAGATTTGATTGCCCTGCTGGATTTCAGACTTGCATGGGCTTGTAGTCCCTTTGTTTTGTCCAGTTTCTCCCATTTGGAATGGTTGTATTTACCCAATGTCTATACCCCTATTGTGTCTAGGTTACCTTGATTTTACAGGCTCATAGGTGCATGAGACTTGCCTTGTCTCAGATGAGACTATGGACTGTGGATTTTTGACTTAATGCTGAAATAAGTTAAGACTTTGGGGGACTGTTGGGAAGACATGATTGGTTTTGAAATGCGAGGATGCAAGATTTGGTAGGGGCCAGGGGTAGAATGATATGGTTTGGCTGTGTCCCCACCCAAATATCATCTTGAATTATATTCCCACAGTTCCCGCATGTTATTGGAGGGACCAGTTGAGAGATAACTGAATCATGGGGATGGTTTCCGCCATACCGTTCTCATGGTAGTGAATAAGTCTCACAAGATCTAATGGTTTTATCAGGCATTTCCACTTTTGCGTCTTCCTCATTCTCTCTTTGCTTTCTGCCATCCATGTAAGATATGACTTGCTCCTCCTTGCCTTCACCATGATTATGAGGCTTCCCCAGCCACGTAGAACTCTAAGTCCAATTAAATCTCTCTTTTTTTAACTGCCCAGTCTCAGGTATGTCTTGATCAGCAGCATGAAAACAAAATCATACAGTGTGTAAGTGTGAGTGCCTGTGTATGTGTGGATGGAAGTGTGCATTTGGAAACAAGAACATCCATCTTGTGGATGCTTGACTATGCTTTACTCTTGCTTTTGCACAGCTTTATGGATAATATCTCAGCATCTAAAAAGGCAGGACATGGCCAGAAAGGTTTGCTGTAAATTTTAAATAAACTAGAAGTTTCACGCTATAAAATTGTATGACAGTCCTTCCACAGTCACTAAAATAAATGTTATTAAAATATTCAAATTGTCAGGAAGGTCATATTGAAAATACAGAAAAGCACATATAGGCACTGAAAAACTCATGGAATATTGGGAAAATATCATTTGTCTATAAGGAATTAAATAAATGAACACTATGAGACATGGGAAAAATTAGAAGATGACTTTAGGACAAAGTTCCATGAAATTCTGCTTTAAGAGGTTTCAGGATGTCCTCTAGAATGCATGCTTGAAGTGAGAAAGAAAAGCATTCTTATTTTTGTGTTGCTCCTAAATGAGGATGCTCTTCCTTTCCTTCTGGATCCCACTAACCACTAACCAGTCCCTGTCCTGTTTACTAGTTGCTCCAAGTGATGGCTGCCCTCTTTAAAGAGGTGCTCTGTCGAAACAGGATCTTCCTCACCAGCCAGTAAGGTTCTGTTATCTCCAGTACTCACCCTCCACCCTCCGCGAAGGGGAAAAGAACAGGTCCCTGATGCATGGGAAAAACTTTTCTTCCTTTTTTTTTTTTTTTTTTTTTAACACAATTCAGCTTTAAATCTTTCTATGGTATTGTCTGATTCTTGCTTAGATGTTTTTTTCTTCCCTGTCTGAGAAATCTCACTTCCCTTCTAAGAACACTCTGATACTTAATCAACAAGCATTTCTGTCTCAGTCTCTGTTTCAGGGAAACCAAACAAAAGAACCTACCAAAGAAACTACCTTAAAATTTTTCCAATTAATACAAGTTGTTAGTGACAATTAACACATCAATGCTTTCTTAGAAATAAAGTTGGGGAAGAATTCTTTTCCAATGAGCAGAGTTCAGACATTTAATAAAGAAAAGAAAGACGGGTCACAAAGTCCCTTTTTATTTAAATAAAGAAATAGCCATAACTTTGACAATACAGTTTGCTTCTTCTTCTCTGCTGAAGAAAGCTAACTGGGATTATTTATTTTCTTTTGAGATATATTTGGTAGTATAGCATTAATAATCTCACTAGAAAGAAGATTGTTTAAATTAATGCTAAGAATTTCCCTCTTTTTGTTTATTTTTTATGGGCACAAAATTATTCATTTGATCACTTTGCAATGCTTTTTATCGTCTGAATAATCTCGTTATCTTTCATGTTTCTGTTATTAGTTTATTCAGTTTTTCTTATTTCTTCTTGATTCATATCACCAGACATCAAGCAAACTCCTGTTTTCTTAAAATGTGGCTAAGAATCTGTTTTTGCTTTTGTTGATTCTCTCTAGTCGATTTTCTCTATTTCATTAATTTTTGTATTTACATTCACTTCCTTTCTTTATCTGTTTATTTTTCTCTCTTTAATCCCATGGGCTTATGCTTAGTTATTCATTTTGTGCTTCTTACCTTTTAAACACCAGTAGTTCATTATATTTCTTATGTGAATGGAAAGTATCTTGGGCCCTCAGAAATCGCCAAGCTAAAAGGAAAATTCAAGCTGGAAACTGCTCAGGACAAACCTGCCTCCCATTCTATTCAAAGTTGTCCCTCTGCTCACTGAATGCATATTGTGATTGCCTCCTTTGGAAAGGCTAATCAGAAACTCAGAAGAGTACAACCATTTGTCTCTCACCTACCTGTGACCTAGAAGCTCCTTCCCTGGAGTTGTCCTCACCTTTCTGGGTGGAACCAATGTACTTCTTACATATATTGATTGATTTCTCATATCTCCCTAAAATGAAAAACAAAAAACAAAAAACAAGCTGTGCCCAACCACCTTGGGTACATGTAGTCAGGACTTCCTAAGGCTGTGTCATTAGTACAAGTCTTCAATCTTGGCAAAATAAACTTTCTAAATTAACTGAGACCTGTCTCAAATTTTGGGGGTTCTCACTTATTAGATGCAGGCTTATCTGCATGTGTCTAATAACACAGGCTTATTTTCCTGTGTCTAATATGTGTTGATATTTAATAATTTCATTATTAATCAACTAAAATACATTTTAATTTATATTATTAATGTAACTCTGGTATACTTACAGGTACTGTGAAGGTTAATTTTAAAGGTCAATTTGACTGCTAAGGGTTGCCTACATAGCTGGCAAAATATTATTTACAGGTAGGTCTGGTAGGGTGTTTCCAGAAGATGTTAATCTTTGAATCAGTCGCCTGAGATAAGAGCCACCCTTCCCAGTGTGGGTGGGTATTATTCATCCTGTGGAGGGCTTGAAAAGAACAAAAAGGTAGAGGAAGTGCATGTGTGCTTTCTTTTCTTGATCGAGCACTTTCATCTTCTGGTTCTTAGGCCCCTGAACTCAAACTGAATTACACCACTCGCTCTTCCGGTTCTCTAGCTCGTAGGCTGCAACTCACAGGACTTCTCAGCCTCCGTAATAGGATAAGATACTGACATATTTTTTTTTCTTTGATCAGGAAAATAGAAAGAAGAGTTAAAGCTTTGCTGGAAATATTCTCCATGGTGAAATGGACACACACAAACACAGAAGCATCTATCTTTAGGTTTAGTTTATCTGGAGAACACTGCGTAACAGTTCAATCCTTAAATACCAGAAGTATGATAATTGTCTCATTATCTTTATGTCTAATAGAAATTTTGCTGAATTGTAATGTGGATTTTCATGATTTAAAATTTGACAAGACTTGTTTTTTGGCACGAAAATATAATGGTTTCACATGTAATAGATATTACCGAGGGACTGTGTTAGAGGGACTTCCTGCGGTTGGCTGGGAGCTTTGTTTACAGCGCAGGACTTCTCCAGTTTTCCCAACTCTGACTGGCTAGGGCCCTTTGTTTCCACTTTCCCACCTCTGGCAGGCTACTAGGTCCTTTGTTTCCGTTTTCCTGCCTCCGGCTCCTGGAGGTGGGGGCTCTGTGACTCAGGGTTGTGAAACACTACTAGCCAATCCGGTAAAGGATTCAAAAATCAATTAATCCAGAGGAAGTTTGAAAGAACCCCTCTTATTGGATGAGAACATGAATGGGGCGGGAACAACTCAGGTGTAAAAGCTCTGGATGCCCCAGCCAGGATGGCTTTCCCTTTCTGGGTCGCCTTCCATGGGCGTGGGAGCTCTTCTTTCACTTTGCCTAATAAATCACACTATTACATACTCTTTGAGTCCAGGAGTTCTATTTGAGCTGTAACACTCATGTGTCTCTGAGTCCCCTTTCCCCATTCTTCAGGGTTAAGAAGGCCAAGAGCCTAAGTTCCGGCTGCAGTTGCTCTGCTTCTGTGGTAGCCTAGCGGTTAGGACTCCTACTTTTTCACCCATGCAGCTTGTGTTCCACTCCCAGTGTGGGAACCAAGGAATCCAGCTGCAGCTGCTAAGGTTACATTTTGTTTGAGCTTGAAAATTATTCTGAAGTTTTGGGTGTGATGTTTGTGAACCCAAAAACTCTGAGACAGTTCTCAGTTAATTTAGAAAGTTTATTTTGCCAAGGTTGAAGAAATCAGCATGACACAGCCTCAGGAAGTCCTGACTACATGTGCCCAAGGTAGTCAGGGAATAAATAGCTTGATTTTATAAGTTTTACGGAGACATGAGACATCAATCAATATATGTAAGAAGTACACTGGTTTGGCCTGGAAAGGAAGGAAGAAGTGGGGAGGGAGCTTCCAGGTCACAGATAGGTGAGACACAATGGTTGCATTCTTTAGAGTTTCTGATAATCCTTTCCAAAGGAGGAAAAAAGATATACATCTACCTCAGTGAGCAGAGGCTTAACTTTGAATAGAATGGGAGTCAGGTTTGCCCTGAGTAGTTTCCAGTTTGAGTTTTCCTTAGTGATTTTGAGGGCCCAAGATATTTTCCTTTCACGTGTTTAGTACATGTTCCTTGTGTTAAGTTTGTTGATACTTTTACTTTTTACTGTTTGTTTTTCTTTTAATAATAATATATGGAAATTTTCAGTTTCTCCTTTCAGTTCTATGGACATTCATTCTACATATTTTGAGACTATGTTATGAGATAAATACACATGTCATTTGTACTAATTTACATTCCCACCAACAGTGTGTAATGGTTCCTTTTTCTCCACATTCTCTTCAGCGTTTGTTATTCTTGTCTTTTGGATAAAAACCACTTGAACAGCTGGGAGCAGTGGCTCATGCCTGTAATCCCAGCACTTTGGGAGGCCAAGGCGGGCAGATCAGGAGGTCAGGAGATCGAGACCATCCAGGCCAACATGGTGAAACCCCATCTCTACTAAAATACAAAAATTAGCTGGGCATGGTAGCTCATGGCTGTAATCCCAGCTACTTGGGAGGCTGAGAGGCAGGATAATCGCTTGAACCAGGGAGTCAGAGGTTGCAATGAGCCGAGATTGCACAACTGCACTCCAGCATGGCAATAGATCAAGACTCCGTCTCAAAAAAAAAAAAAAAGAAAAGAAAAAGGAAAACAAGAAAAAACAAACAAACCCATTCAAAAGTGAGTGAAGGACATGAACAGACTTTTAAAAGGAGACATTTATGAAGCCAATAAACATATGAAGAAATGCTCATCATCACTGGTCATTAGAGAAATGCAAATCAAAACCACATTGAGATACCATCTCATGTCCGTTAGAATGGCCATCTTTAAAAAATCTGGAGACAACAGATTCTAGAGAGGATATGGAGAAATAGGAACACTTTCACACTGTTGGTGAGTGTGTAAATTAGTTCAACCATTGTGGAAGACAGTGTGGCAATTTGTCAAGGACTTAGAAATACAAATTCCATTTGACCCAGCAATTCCATTACTGGGTATATATCCAAAGGATTATAAATCATTCTATTATAAAAACACATGCACACGTAGGTTCATTGCGGCACTGTTTACAATAGCAAAGACCTGGAACCAACCCAAATGCCCATCGATGATAGACTGGATAAGGAAAATGTGGCACATATACACCATGGAATACTATACAGCCATAAAAAATGATGAGTTTGTGTCCTTTGTAGGGACATGGACGAATCTGGAAACCATCATTCTCAGCAAACTGACACAAGAACAGAAAAAAAAAAAAACACTGCATGTTCTCACTCATAGGCGAGTGTTGAACAATGAGAACACATGGAAATGGGAGGGGAGCATCACACACTGGGGTCTGTTGGGGGGCAATAGGGGAAGGACAGCAAGGGGTAGGAAGGTTGGGGAGGGTTAGCATGGGAAGAAATGCCAGATATAGGTGACGGGGTGATGGAGGCAGCAAACCACATTGCCATGTATGTACATATGCACCCATCCTGCATGTTTTGCACATGTACCCCAGAACCTA